>CAVNYN010232557.1:2175-13331 GCA_963692815.1 Nyctanthes arbor-tristis
TTCCTTTAAAGAACAAGATTGCCCAAAAGGGCCAAAAGTCACTTGTGGTTTCTTACTTTGCCCATAAAAAATTGAAAGTGATTTTTCACATTTGTTCCCCCCCCCCCCCCAAAAAAAATCATAGCATAAACTTTGTTTTATTAACAAATAGAAACCGGAACTTTCATATAGGATGGTATATGCAAGGCAACCTGCTGGAATTAGGTTCTTTCCGTACAACGTAAGGAAAATCACATAAACAGTTCTTCGCTTGTATATATCTGGCTTATTTTGTTATTTTTGTTAACACTTATATACTAAAAAACATCAATTAATTTTTTTTTTTTGTGGAAACTGTAAAATTTGATAATATAATCAGAACAAAAGGTGGTATAAATATATATTACGAGAATTGAATTCAAAACAAATACAAATGACGTACAAAATTACCCATACTTTAAAATACAAGGGAAATAATCATCGCGTCAGAACAAATACAATACCCTTATTTTAATATTTGAACAAAATTATTGCCTCTTTTTGTTGCAGAGATTGTTTGCGGGTTCCATGTCTACAGGGTTTCGAGGATCAAATGAACTTTTAACATATTAAAACCAAACAAAACTGATTTTTATGTTTAAGAACTTGTCGAACACTTAAGAAATTTGAGTTTGAGAACGTCTAAATTAAGGACGTTTGTTGGACTTTAATCGTATATTTACAAATGAAATCTTTAATTTATTTATAGATTTCAATTTATACTTCCTAAATATATACATATATATATATATTTTTTGCTAAACCAACCGACTGATCGACTAGTCTTGCTTCCTCTCACCACTTTATTTTTATTCATGCTTTGGAAACACTTTCTTCCAACTTGAATAACCTTACACCAATCCAAATCTCGTAACTAATTTTTTGTTTAAAAAATTTTCTTACCGAGAGTTTTGGAAAGTCAGTCAATAAATCCTTTTTTTTTTTCTCAATTTTCAGTATAATTTAGGAATGGTGGGTGAGAGACGGTGAATTGAACCCAGATATATATATATATATACACTAGTAATAATTTATTTTTATCACCAGAACAAGTTGTTTGATATGATATAAGTTTTTCAATTTGTAAAAAATATCAATACCCTTCAAAGCGTTAAATGATATTGTCACTATCCGTGTGATATGGGTTTTTGTGGGTGATTCAATTTGATTAATGGTTTAATTTATACTAATATGAAATTATGCAAGTTTTTAATTATATCTTAAATTAATTTTAATTTTTAAATGCCACTTTACCATATATTTTCTTGCATGGAGAGGCTATTGTAGGATCAAGTTGGAATGAAAACTTTAACCAAATTCGAGGTTATATTTTATGAACATAAACATGCTATTTTTCCTCACAAAAAGGCATCACTAATGTTTATGCTTGCCTGTTCAAAATAAATAAATAAAGAGAAAGGTTTACGCTTGCATCATGGTGCAACCCTATACTAATTTTTACTTGTAATCTTACAGAAAAGTTCGCTTGCACCTTGCTTCAACTTGAAATTCGGCTTATTAACCACACTTGTACATCTCTATATTTTGGCTTTTACTTTAGTCTGCGTAGCCTTGAAAAAATTTGAAACTTCACATTAATACTTTATCATGCTTTACGTGTTTTAAGAAATGAAATATCTTGTTTTATTAGCTGCTATAGTTAAGCAAATCCGCAAATACATAGTTGGACTTGTTTTAACAATTAATGCCTTTCACTAATCACAAATTTCTGTTTTCAGACAGCAAATTTTCTATTTCTAGACAGCAAGACAACAAGATTTTGTATGTTATTTGTTCTTTAAAAAACATCGAGTCATGTTATCGATGATTTCTAATTACTTGTTCAAAGAGTGATACCATCTTTTCAACTTTATTTTAAAAGTTTTGAAAATTATAAGGTCAAAATAAGAGACTAACTATTTTGAGGCATGCTTATAAATATCTACTAAAAAATTGGTTTGAGCATCTTGATTAATTAAACGCTCTTTATTTGACTACTATTGCTACACAAGTTTGACAAAAAGGCGCGATAATAATACAGGGAAATTTTAATAGAAAATTATTAGTGTAACTTCATTGGTACACACACACATATTTCTTTAGCTATATATCGCAAAAATTCTAGTTATTATAATGATGCGTGCACATTTAACAGTAAGTCAACTGAGAGGAAAATTAATCTTTTTCAGGTTTTCTCACGGTAATACTTACTACTATTACCGGCCAGATGTATCCAAATAAATGGGTAATTTACTAACTAAAAAATTAATTCGACAATTTTATTTTTATTTTTCTCGGTCGTCTTCATATCAACGTGTATATATTTTATTATATTTATGATTTTGACAATTTTAAGAATCGAATAACTACGTATCAAGATTGTACAGTTGGGCATGCAACTGATCTTTGATCATGTTAAAGTTATGACCTAATCCCCAATTTTGAGGAGAATTCATTTGGTTCATATATATTGTTTGACTAAAAAAATAAGGAATATTAAATACATAAGAATTTGATCAAGCATCCGTTATGGTGCCATACAAATGATGTATATAATCTTCAATTTTAACAATTGCAGAAGCATCCGTTACGAATTTGATCACGCCCCCAATTTTAACAATTGCAGAAGCATTCAAATGTATGTATCTCGATTCAAAATCGAGGGCGAGACCTTACAAATACGGTTCAAAAATATTGAGACGCTTTCGCTGCGCGCTTTGATAATTAACGGTATTGTGGGTTACCCACAACGAAACCTCGGCCACGCACACTGGAGCCTCGATCACATACATGCATCTTCTCCACCTTTGGGATGATCCGGCCACATAGTTCTAAATTCAATACCTACAAGATTGTAGAAGATAAGAGGGTGAGTACAGAGTACTCAGTGAATAACGACATGCATTGACCCATGCAAAACAACGCAAAGAAGATCAACAGATGGCACTGATATAAACTTCGGGTACATCACTAATTTAGCCTCTACCCGGAAGCCATACGATACAAATACACAAATGACCAAGACCATACAGCAAGGTTATAGTACCACAAAGCAATACAAATACAATTCAAACACGGATAGATAGTGCACTATTAGCGAGACCCAAGAGCAATAACAATGGTTTATCTAATAACAAGTGTGCATACTTAGATATCAAATGTCAAAACAATACAATAAAAGCATAGGCAGTAATTACGTATTATCGAATATCAAAAAGAACTAAGGAAGGCACGAGTTTCGAAAAGGGGGGATCCAAGGCACGTGTTACTCACCTCAAATATTCTTCGAATAATCTAAAGTAGAAAAGTGTAATTAAAGCCTTGATATTCCTCAATTAAAGCTATTTTTCAATTTATAATACTTTTAGATATGGAAAGAGATCCTTTTCAGATGACAAATAGGGGTTTTTGTGGGTTTTTAGGGTGTTTTTCCGCCCCACAAGCCCTTTGGACGAATTTGGCTATTTAGAATAGGGAGAGAGGGTAAGGGAGGGGTTTTGATAAACTTAAGGATTCCTTGGCCTTTTTATAATAGTTGAGATTTAGTTGTTTTTAATAAAATTTTGAGTTCTGCCAACCACAAGGAGACAAGTGGAGCGATACGGCACCATACATTTGGCGTCAAACTGATCGAGAAGTCCTTACACTTTGTCTTATCTTTCAATTAAGTCACCGCTCTTTAATTTATATCAATTAAGTCACTACACTTTAGTTTATGTCAATTAGGAATCAAGTTCTTCGTTTAGCGTTAATTGAATAACAATCTTTTAATCTTCCAGAAATCTTGCAATGATATTCAAGTAATTCTTTCGAATTAGCAATTATGTTATTTCCATTAATTTGTAGAAATTTTCGGGATGTTAGAAACAATCGCACAAAAAAACCCGCTTATAACGATGGTCAAAATCCGTCGGAAAAATGAGTTGCTGACGGCAACAGATAGTCAGAAAAATGAGTTTTGTTTTCATAAACAATAATCTAACAATTAATTGAAAACATTTAATAAACAGTTGTGTTAAACCATTTTAAGCGTGGAAATGAGCAACTAAATGTTCAACCTCAATTCTGATTGTCATGCAATAATCGTCGAATGCTTGAGATCAAAACTTACAAGCATTATCAAGGCAAATTTTCTTAATTGAGCTCCAAGAATTAAGCTTTTTATTACTTTTATTCTATGAGCAAGTAGTCTTGCAAACGCTGTCTTTCTACTAGAAAGCAAACGAATATCAAACCATCTACTTGAAGTATCAATCAATACTATAAATTAATAACTGGTCTATATAGTGGGTATATCGACCCGTATATATCTCAATGAATTTGTTGATGCCAAATTTAGCTTTAGACTCAATAAACGAGATTTATATTCGCGGGGAACTTGTATTCAAATCGGTATGAGCAATAAATGCGAATTCAAGCAAGGAATGTTTGTAACCTTTGAAATAAATGGAAGACTATAAATGTACAAAGGCAAGAATAGTGAGGTTTGGGTGTCCAACCCTTTCTCACTTATGCATGCCTCTATTTATAGTGTACATTTGCTTGTTTGCATGGGGATAATGACTACATGTATTTAATGCTGGATCCACAGAGATGACATAAATGTCAAATGGGCTGTGTTTAATCATTTACCTTTTGACTAATGGTTGCTTAAGCCATGTATGGAGTAGGTGACCATCGTTTCGCATTTAATGCTAGCGTCCCATCAGCCGTAAGTGATAAGATTTCTCATGTACGTTCCCATACTGCTGTTTAGCCCACTGTCCCACCAGGTCGCGGCACTACGTCGGGTCACCGCCGGGGCGCCCAGACACTCTGGACCGTATGAGCGTTGGATTAGATATTCCCTTCTTGGTCGCTGAATCAGGTCTCCTGGTTCTCAAGTCGTTAGGTCATTAGGCCATTAGGTGAGGTGAGGCGCTTGAAGTCTGTTTCCAAGACCCCGTACCTGTTGACCTCCATTGACCTTCGACCCTCTCTGATTTTTGCGACCTGGTGTGTACAAAATGCCCCATCAAGGTTGCTGTTCCTTGAGCCCAAGGTTTAGCGGCCTTGAAGGTTAACTAGTTACTTTCTTGAAACTATTTTGCCATCCGAAATGTGACTCCTTGAATTTCGAAAAGGGGTTGAGGCAGCGCTCTTTACCATGTGTCAGTCTTTTAATGGAACAGCGTGTTCAGGGGTCTTTAAAGGCTATAATCATTATTCTTAAATGCTGCCTTTTAAGTTCCCTATATACTACGCGGCCGTTGCCCTTCTATCTTTCCATAGGACTTTATTTATCTCCTTCCGTTCATTCCTTCTTCCCTTTTGCATTGTCTTCCTTCGCAACCAGTTCCTAGGAGTTTTTATCATCGTTCTCTTCAGGGTTCTTTGCAATTTGTTGATCTTCCCTCGGTGTTCCTCCAGGCTTCCAAGATAATCTCAGTGCCAAGGTAAAAAAAAAATACTCTTTTCCTGATTTATAGGGGATTTCGCTGAATGGAGGGTAGAGATAGGTCTCTTTCGATGAGTGATGTAGACAAAGGAATGGCAGTAGACTTGGAGTGGCCTACGGATGAGAAGACATGGGAAAAACGCCAGATTTGATGTCGGGAGTTCGTTTTGATTGGATGAATGATGAGAGCGAGGGTGATAAGGAGGTGAGTTCCAGTGGGAGGCCTTTGGTGGCCGTGATTCGCGATAAAGACTGATCGTGGGTGTGCAAACATATTCTTTCCAAAATAAGGGAAACTAACATTCATGTGGTAAGGCAGGATTACCGTGTTCCTGATCGCATTGCACTTTAGGTCCCTTATAAGGGAGAACGGGCTCATTGTCCCCTAGGGGATGCGTAGCAGTGAGGACTAGGATGCTTGAGGCTAGCTTCCGTTTCCCGCTTCCAAGGCTTGTCACTGGGCTGTTGAGATCCTGGGAGATTGCCCCCTCTCAAATTACACATGCGAGCTGGAGGACAATAATTGGAGTCCTCACTTTGTGGCAACTCTTCCGATCTTGGGGATATCCGAGTCCTGAAGATTTCAACGCGTATTATGTGCTACGGCCCTTAACCGCTGGGAATAGGTGGTTTAACCAAGCTGCACGGTCTAAGGCTGCACGGTCTAAGGCTGGGCCCTTAAACCTCTGGGAAAACCTAGTGAGAGTGGCGTCTGAATCCGGCCCTAGTTGGAAAGAGAGTTGGTTCTGGGTAAGGGGCTAGTGGAGGAGTCCGCTGAGTTCCAGTGACGAGGGCACGACCATTACCACGAGCTACGTGGAACCCAGCAAACGTGTTTTCGACATAGCTTTCTCAACACGCTGAGAGACTAACGCTTGAACTGTATTTTCATCTTTATCAGGTATTAAGTGAGGTCGAGCACTTTCTGTGCTATTTCGGGAGTGAGCTGTGATAGTTGCCCAACTTCCAGAGCATCATCGTCACGTCACAAATCTGACGGATGAGGATTTCGGGAGTGAGCTGTGATAGTTGCCCAACTTCCAGAGCACCGGCCTATCTGTTCCCAGGTCTGAGCACATTTCTAGGAATCCTAGCAACTGTAAGCCACTCTTCTATACCTGGATGCTCTGCCTTTTGAGTACCTCATTGGGACCTGACACTTGTTGCTTTTTAGGGAAAAGATACCTCTCCAAGGGCCAAAAGCGGGCTAGTCGAGAGGCCGAGAGGAACGGAGTAGTGTGGGAGAACAAGAAAATGATGCGCGACAAAGCCGAGGAGATGAGGACTGCCGGGTAGCTAAACGAGGCTTTGAGGAGGCAGGAGGAGAAGAAGAAAATGAGGCAAGACAAAGCCGCTGGAAAGAGGCCCATGACAGTTGACTAGGTAGCTGTCTCTGAGCGACCCAGGAAAAGGCAGTTGGCCATCTAGGAGCCCCTGGCTAGTCCTCTGTCTGCCCTTCCTACTGTCCCTGCTGCTACTATTTCTTCTGGCGAAGAACGACCTACTAAAGGGCCTGTCGATGTCCTAGGTGAAGATCTTTATCTCCCGGTAGACCAAGCTAGACGAGCTAAAATAGAGAGGTTTATCAGCAAAATACCGAAGACGCTGCTCAAGGTCAACTTGGTTAGGAAACCCTTTTCTGCTAGTGTCCCGGGGATGCTAGGGCCTGTTACGGATGCCATTAGTGTGGCACGGGGCTGGTCTAGGAAGTAGGATGGCTTCGCTGCCACTTCGACGATGGCTGAGCTCCTGCAGGCGAATACGGTGATGCGAGCTCGGTCAGCTATTTTGGATGAACACACCATGACCTAGGTGGGGCGCTTCCTTAAGAAGAAAAGGAAACTTTTGTCCAGGCAGCCGAGGCCAACAAGGCAAAGCAGGAGGCAGAGTTGGCTCTTAGAAAGAAAGAGCAGGAGCTGCGCGTGGCCGGGGGGAGTTGGCCGATTTGCGTACTGAGCTTCAGGCTTGGAAGAAGAAATTTGAGGATCTGGTGATCCATCTTGTGACAGAAAGGTCAAACCATGAACAGGTCTTGAGAGAGGCTGAAAGGAGGGCTACTGCTAGCGAGCTCGCCACGTACCAGAATGAGGTTTCTAAATACAAAGCCTCCGAGGAATTCAAGAGTGCTAATGCCGGTCTTTATTATGAGATGGCAAAGGAGATCTTGGGCGAGGTTACGAGGGAGCGTCTAGAGTGCGATCTGAGCTTCCTCAAGGAGCAAGTCGCCAAGCTGAAAGAAGAGTGCGGATATGTAAGCTCTGATGATGAAGATGAGAAGGTCGAAATCATATCAGAAGCTCCTGCCCCTGCCGAGCTACTAGGTCCTGAAAGAGAAGCCACTGATAGAGAGCGCACTGAAGACGCTAATTCCACCGGCAGGGGTTGAGTCTGCCGTTCCTACTAAGGGGAACGTGGCCTCATCCTCTAAAGGTTAAACTTAGGAGTCTCTTGTACCCCAACATCTACACCATTGCCTAAACTCTGTAAATACAAACGCTCTTCCGTCAAGTGTGAGCTCGCACGTATATTTGTCAAAACAACATACCGTAACATCGTTCTTACTTAGTAGAGAATTCTTCTCTGCTTAGGCCCGCTCGTTCTGGAACTTAAATATATCTTGTCTCAAGTATAAGGACGCTTTGCGAGAATTCTGTTTGGGTCCCTCATAAGCTGTGACTGTTGACCGAGGGTTTCCTCGGGCGTGTCCGGCTGGGGAAAGCTTTGATCCCTTGAACTATAAGCTACGGGAGTTTGCCCTTGAACATTGGGTCACCGAGCCGGTAGCTAGTTTGGACCCAGAAGGCGGAACCAATTATATAGCTCTGACTAAAAGCGTGTTTTAGTCGTGGTTAAGTGTGAGGTCGCTAGTTAGAAGCTTGTTCTGACTTAAAGTACGGACCTGTATACTTGAGCGCAGACTAAAAGCTTGTTCTAGTCGTTGAGTACGAATTCTTCGACTTGAGCGTAGACTAAAAGCTTGTTTTAGTCATAGTCAAGTGTGAGGTCGCTAGTTAGAAGCTTGTTCTAACTTAGAGTATGGACTGTATAGTTGAGCGCGGACCAAAAGGTTGTTCTAGTCACGGTCAAGCGTGAAGTCGCCAGTTAGAAACTTGTTCTAACTTAGAGTGCAGACTTGTATACTTGAGCGCGGACTAAAGGCTTGTTCTAGCCGTTGAGCGCGAATTCTTCGACTTGAGCGAAGACTAAAAGCTAGTTCTAGTCATGATGAAGTGTGAGGTCGCTAGTTAGAAGCTTGTTCTAACCTAGAGCGCGGACATGTATACTTGAGCACAGGCTAAAGGCTTGTTCTAGTCGTTGAGCGCGAATTCTTCGACTTGAACGGAGACTAAAAGCTTGTTCTAGTCATGGTCAAGTGTGAGATTGCTAGTTAGAAGCTTGTTCAGTTTAGAGCGCGGACTTGTATACTTGAGCGCGGACTAAAAACTTGTTCTAGTCGTTGAGCGCGAATTCTTGAACTTGAATGTAGACTAAAAGCTTGTTCTAGTCATGGTCAAGTGTGAGGTCACTAGTTAGAAGCTTGTTCTAACTTAGAGCGTGGATCTGTATGCTTGAGCACAGACTAAAAGCTTGTTAAGTCGTTAAACGCGAATTCTTTGACTTGAGCTCAAACTAAAAGCTTGCTCTAGTCATGGTCAAGTGTGAGGTCACTAATAAGAAGCTTGTTCTAACTTAGAGCTCGGACTTATATACTTGAGCACGGACTAAAGGCTTGTTTTAGTCGTTAAGCGCGAATTCTTCGACTTGAGCGCAGACTAAATGCTTGCTCTAGTCATGGTCAAGTGTGAGGTCGCTAGTTAGAAGCTTGTTCTAACTTAGAGCGCGGACCTGTATACTTGAGAGTGGACGAAAAGTTTGTTCTAGTCGTTGAGCGCGAATTCTTCAGCTTGAGTGCAGACTAAAAGCTTGTTCTAGTCATGGTCAAGTGTGAGGTCGCTAGTTAGAAGGTTATTCTAACTTAGAGCGCGGACCTGTATACTTGAGCACGGCGGATTCTGCCTTGCGTTTGCATTGAGAGAGGGATGTTACATCAAAATAAACATTCGTCGAATTAACTGTTGGGTCACAAAATTATGACTGACGCATATGAGCGTATTCCTTTTCAGCTATGATCT
Source organism: Nyctanthes arbor-tristis (assembly GCA_963692815.1). NCBI lineage: Eukaryota > Viridiplantae > Streptophyta > Magnoliopsida > Lamiales > Oleaceae > Nyctanthes > Nyctanthes arbor-tristis. Next base: position 11,764 of record CAVNYN010232557.1, read on the forward strand.
GACAGTTGGTATATGAAAGATTTGAAAAGGTGCAAAATGTAGAATTGATACCCAGATTTCACCCCTCTATTTTTTGTTCTGGAGCTGACCTCCACAATTGGGTAGGGAGAATGCTCCCCCTCAAGGGCTGGGTGAAAAAGTTAGTCCGGCCTTGCTCATGTGTCTCACATGCTGACACTTGGGTGTAGAGTTCAAAAGTGGCTTATTCTCTAGCCTATTGATTCTGGGGTGATTGTGCGAACTCTTATCAAGGTGGTTGTTTCTTACGCGTAATCGAGGTTGCATTCCCTTGATGCCCACTGGTCGCCACGCACTATAGCCGTTCCGTAACAAGTTGGTAATTTCATGACGTAGTGGTGAATAGAGGTCGCGGCCCTGAGCTCATATAGAATCGGGCGACCCAGAATGATGTTGTGGTTTGAAGGCACGTCTACTATAATGAAATCCGCCATTATTCTCTTTTTGCAGGGCTCGTCCCCTAGTTCAACAAGGAGTGTGATTTGGCCCTTTGCTCCTACATAGTCTCTAGTAAAACCCTGGAGTCTGGTACCCTAGGCCTTAAGCCCTTTGGGCCTATTTTCATTTGCTGGAAAATCCATTATCTACCAAGGTCTTGTGGATTTTAACTCCCGAGATCAGCATAATGATGACCAGAGTGTCCCTGTGAGGGTGTAATATGCCGTAAGCATCTTCGTTGCAGAAAGAGAACGAGCTGGTTCAAGAGACGGGAGGTTGTACCGTAAGCAAGTGGTAACAATTCTGAGCTTCTCTCATGAGACCTCGCCTCTGTCTCTTGGAACCCTCTATGCCATTGTTTCCGCCGATAAGTACGCGGATTTCAGCTGGAGGTTGGTTCTATGGGAGCTGGACATTGAGGTCCGCATGGAGACGAGCCTATTGGTCGTGCCCTTGGTAATTGGCCACGTATTCGCTCAGGTATCTCCGTTCGATTAGCTTCTCGATCTCTTGTTTGCAATGCCCACATTCGTCCGTGTTATGACCCACACTTCGATGATACTTACAGTACTTTGACTGGTCAGCTTCTTTCAGCGACTTCCTCAAGGGCCTTGCCTTGGGTAAAATTGGATTATTTTGCAAGATGTTGAAAATGTGTTCAACTGAGGCATTGAGCCTAGTGAAAGGCTTGAACGAGCTGGATGATTTCTAGTTTCGTCGCGAGTCTTTTTTTGCCTTGTGGTCTTCCTTTCATCATTTGGTGTTTTTCTCTACCCACAATGTTCCTTCAATGGCTTCCTCAGCGATGATGTACTTCTCAGCCCGCCTTAGAAGCTCCTTATAGGTGCTTGAAAGATCTTTGTGCATGGCCCACCAGAAGCGGGTATCTTTATATAGGCCCGACTTGACCGTTATAAAAAGTGATTGTCATGACTTGTTTATTGAAGTGATCCAAATAACCTTTGAGCGGTTCCGATTTCCCTTATTTTATTGTCCCCAACATCTACTTGGGGGTGGCCCCATGAATTGGGACGCGAACTCGGAAGAGAGCTGTTCCCAACTATACACAGACCCAGGGTTAGGTTGACGTACCAAGTCTGAGAGTTTCCTTC
>CAVNYN010232559.1:0-27723 GCA_963692815.1 Nyctanthes arbor-tristis
CTCAGCAAAACCTGCTACCTGGATTCGGCGTTCCTGTCCATTGCCTCATTTATAAGCTTCCATTCACCAATTTATGCCTCATATTCCTCCATGCTTCTAGCTGTAAGCCTCTAATTTTATCTAATCTTATTTTCCATTTTTCAGGCTCTAAAGACCGATAAGGAATGGTAAATTGGTCATTTAATTTTCTGACCTTAATGATTTACTCACTTCACTGTGGTTACATTTTAGACCTGATTTTGTTTTCATTTTTATGTGGATTATAGCCATAGTTTTGGGATTTTTAATTTGGTACAAGATACTTGATCGGTATCTACAAATTAAATTGCTGGAAACTGATATTCCATATGGCCATTGAAAATAACTGTAATGTTCATACTTCATAATGCTTGTTTTTCAACTTTTTTCAAATTGCTAATTTGTGACCCTTTGCTTTCATCTTTGCTGCTCGTTGTTAACTTCCTGAGTTTTTTTTTTTAATATGTATTTTTCTGATTATTTTCCTTGTTGTAAAGATAATTAAGCACAAATTCAGTACATAGTTCTTTTGTTTTGTCTGTGATTTATATCTTCTTCATGAGATATATTGTTTGAGACTTCTTTTAGTGTGATGATTTCATTGCGTTATATAATTGGTTTAATGAGGGGTTTTCAGTTGAAATTTAAAGATTCTGTATTTGTCTTAAATATTGAAGAACCTATCTAGGAGAAGTCTATAGACTTTTTGCTTTTGTTGTGCTTATGACATAATCTTTGAGGTTCATGTTGAAATGAGTTTTTGCATTGGATGTGTTGGATTTACTTGATCTTTCAGAATATTTGAACTAGAGAAATGTGATAAAAAAAATGTATTTTCATGCATGTGTTTTATCTAATAAATGAAAGTTTGTTGATTTACGTTTGCATTTGTACATTTGTTAGCTGAATTCTTATGAACAATTCATATCTTTTTCAATATAATTTCTTATTGTTAAAGTTGATTTTCTTGTCAATTTGTTGAATCTGGGAAGTCTTGGATATGGAACGCCAAGTGCTGATCTAGAGATTCTTAAAGGTTATTTTAACTTTAATAACCCTCCAAGTGGTTCTTACAGTACATAGTAAGGAACATAATCTAGCATTAGAATCGATAAAATTAATCTCTTTTACTTTATATATCAACGTTGTCTATGACTGTCCAAATCAAATGAGTAGTAATTTAGGATAAGGAAACAGTGTATCTTGTAGATAACGTGTTTTTAATTGCAAAGATTTTGTTCGTCTAAACCTTCTTGTTTTGTCCAATAATAATGTCTCCAGTTCTTGTCTATCAATTATGATAAACCTGGCGTGCTTGAGGTTAATGATGAGACAAAAAAATGTAAGAGAACCTACTCTTTCAAGAATCCATTAGCTTCTTCGTTAGGCTTATAATGCAGCTTGCATTAAGAATGATTTTGTTTTTAGTTATTTTTTACATGATTTACCCAGAAATATTGTTTCTATAGTTTTCTTGAGTTTTCACCTTGACAATCATAATTTGCATAAGGCTTCCCCTATTTCATTCCCCATAATTGCTTTAGTTCTATTTCCTCTTTGTCGCTCTTACGCTTTTTATTCAGCACCAGTTAATGTGGGTTTCACATTCTCTCTGAATGTTGTTTATAGATGTTTGCAGTTGTAAAATATATATTACTATTCAGCAATGTCCTGTGCTAGGAAAACAGACCAGGAGAAGAATCTTTTACTTCAGGAAACAATGCTGCTTGGTTAGCTGTTAGCTTATAAAAAATGTTGTTTCTTTCTCCACTTACAATGAAAAGTTGTAGGCCATTTATTTGTTGATTTTGAGGTAGATAGTATCCAAATCTGTGAATAGAGAATTGATAATCCATGTTTATATATAATTACTTGATTTTGGAGTTGAAAGTTGAAACACTCTTTCAATTTTATCATATTAATTATGTTAAATTCTTTCTTCAGCTTTTCAAGTTTTTGGATTCAGATTTTTTAATACATTTTAGAACTATTTATTCTTTTTAATGACCGATAACTACAAATTATTTTTGGAAGAACTGGTCCAGAAAGGCTCACAATTGAGGCTGGTGTGAACTCATACTTGTAAATGATCTTTGCTTTCTTCTTTTACTGTTGATTTTGTCGTTATATTTCAATAAATTTCATGTTCGGTGGTCTTTCTTTGGTCATTTGCAAGACATGTTCATAAGGACTATCACACTTTTGGAAGTTGGGGATAAAGCCGGTGTAACTTATTCTTTTAGCTTCTTACAAATGTTCGGATTATTCTTTTAGCTTCTTACAAACTTATACTTTCAGTCTTTTGCAGCACTGTTTTCTGCTGGCTTATGATTGGATTTTGTTTATTTTATATTATTTCCCTACTGCTTGATTTGCACATCATTTTTTTTTTAATTTTTTTCTTTGTACATCAGTTTACTTTCACATTTTAATATCTTTACCAATTTCTATAAATTTCCCCAATTTGTGCAGGGTATTGAGGATTGACGTATGCAACCATGGTAGAAAGGGGCATGGCCTTGAATGAAGAAAGTACCTAAATCTTTAATCTGTGCAAGGATTATAGCATACTAATTTCATGTTGATGCTTTTACCCTGAAATTTATTTCTAGAACATGTAGTTCATCTAGCATTATATTCTCTTGAATATATTAGTAAAGGAAATGTACCTTAAAGAATACTTACTATTAGATACTATGCTTTGTAGGACTTTTGTACTAAAAATGAATTCCTACATCACAATAAATTAGTGGAGGGAGTTATCCATAATGTGTTCCTTGCATGACAGATGTTAGTGGGCAAATTATTTATAAGTGTTGAATACTTTGTTAGGATAAAGAAAAAGATGGCTCTAAGTGCCTATGTTTTATGTGATATTGATGCAGGGACCTTAGCATTTGACATAAAATTTTCAAGCTGCCTTAATATATATCAATGACTGTCAATGATCTAAATTCTGCTTATGCTAACATGGTTTATCATGAGTCGTGCCTTCTTGTAGATTGGGATGATGTCTCATTATGATGAAATATTGAAGCTAAAATGTAGAGACGCAAAGGAAAAATGCTTTATATGCTAAGCCAAGGTGTTGACTCATCGAAAGGCATCTTTTGTATTGAGGGATTTGTTCTACTTAGCTACTCAAGGTCTAATTAAATAGTTTCTTTCATCCGATGTAAGACGAGCTCAAGGTCCAATTAAATGGTTTCTTTTACCCAATGTAAGAAAAATTCTCTCATGCTCCACCCTCTGGAAGAATAATCCTTCATCCAATCACGGATACCTAGGAAGAAGCTATATTATAATTGAGCAAAATTAGGTGTGATTATAATTTACAGTAATCCCTCAACAAGGATGCCTTCACTTTCTAATATAAATCTATGCTAATGTGAGAAAAAACTAACAAACACGTGCTTTGCGCATCGCGCGTACGCGCACTAGTATATATATATATATATATATATGGAATTTTGGTATGCGAAACATACAATTATGTTTGACTAACCAAAATTTATTTATTATTTTCAAAAGGGATTGTATTGGGCTCTAGGGCATATTTTTCTGATTGTAATTTAGGGGGATTGGTCCTATACTGGAAGCTAAAGATACTAAAAAAAAATAGACAGCTCACCCGTGGATATTATTGTGAGCCATGTCAGTTCTGAGCAACTAAACTTACTCTAAGATTTAGAGAAAGTTCTGGTTGGCGACATAAAAAGGGATTGCACATTCATTTTATAAGACAGGAAATGTGAGATTTTGATTAGAAAAATAGTTGCTGAAATAAGGAAACGTCTTGCTAGAGTGAGTTTCTAAACTTATTATCTATTTGTTAATCACATAATGTTACCAACAAATCTATTTCATTTGTTTTATAAGAAGCATTTAATAAAGAGAAAACATCTTATACCAAACCAAGTGAATATTGTGAGACTTGGACGCCCCTATGAACTTGAGACTCCGGGGGGTCGTCTTCTGTTCTTTCAAGTTAGGGTGCATGCACAAAATATAGAAAACAATGATCCGGTATTCTCAGTTGCAAAAATTTCAGATGATGAACAAACCATTAGCAAGCATAACCATGATAATCTAAACGGCACAAAGGTATTTTACACTTGAGTGGTTTATTTCTAATTATTCATTCTTAAGTTTCTAACCTTTTTTTCCTTCATGTTATAATGGCTAGCAACATCGGGGAAGAAGCATTAATGTACATATTTTTATGTTTTTTATTTACCTATTTCATTACTATTAAAAGAAATTATCTCGAACTCCAAACTTTGTATTTTATTAGTATTTGAGATTTATCCCTAAGTCAAATCTATCTTACTTTTACAATAGTTGAATGACGTTGACAGTGAAAATGTTGAAACCCCTTCCTATTATGTTGCAAAGAGACCTGGTTGGAGCTCTCTGACGACACACAGCAAGCAGCAGTATAGCACCAAGATGGAGGGTCAACTAACATTTTGTCAGCTTCCATCGGTGGAAAACCAATCAAGATTGAAAAAAATTGAGTTTGAATCCTAAATGAGAATAGAATATTATTCTATTGAATCGGTGTCTGTGTTTTAAATTCTAAATCATGTTTGAGTCTTTTTAGTGAGGTTTTTTATTTTTACTTATATACGAACTACTTTTGAGTCCGTTTAAAAATAAAATAAAATACTTTTGAGTCACTGTAAATATTATAAGTTAAGTCATAAGTGTTATCAATTTAGCACTTTTTAGCTCTAGAGTTTACCATTTAATGAATCTATGAATTTTTACTTCCAAAACTATGTCAATATTGTAATTGATTTACTTACATGACCAAAATTCTACGCGTTGACTCATGCTTATTCTCAAATGGAGCTCTAAAAAAGACAACCTAAGCTCAATAAAAATTGACAATCACTAAGAAAATAATTATCCTATTCACTTATACATGAATTATTGACAATAAAAGTAATAACATTATGGTGAAACTATATATACTGAAAAGTGCGACACTAACTTAACAATTTTAAACCTTTTTTTTTTTATGAAGGTCACAATTTTAAACTTTAAGTTCACCAAATGAAGAAAATTTAAGTTCACAATTTCAAATTTTAGGCAGCAAGGTTTTGAAGGTTTTACATTTAAGTTCATTGATTTAGCGACACTGATCCTAGACTAGCAAATTATCTTATTACTAAATCTACGAAATTAATATAATGTTATATTCAACCAGACAAGTGAAAAATTAAGCTGATTGTCAAAAAAAGGAAAGAACAAAAATAGCTTAAAAATTTTGCACTTAAGTTTACTACCTTAGCCAACATATATAATTAGTCTAGCTTACATATTATTTTTAAAGTAATTGAAATACTCCATTTTAAAATTATTTCAACTAATTCAAAATAATAAATTTAGTGAACTACCAACTTTCGCGAATAACAAATCTGCCAACTTCAATTTTGAACCATAGTTTACACCTATTTTAAGTCACATATTATAGCGATTGGAAAAAAAATTTCTATAGATAAAATTTTCTTATTAAATTAAAGTCGTCTCGCTACAACTTACTCCGAATTTAGCAATTTCTTACGAGCACTTATCTAGCCGAATACAAATTATTTGAAAGACGAATATCAAACAATTCACTCATACAAAAATTTCTTCGGGTTCAACTAAACTAATTAAATGGGTTTAAGCCCAATTCAAGAGGTAATTTTCACTACATGAAATAAAAATAAGTTGACCCAATATGTATCTATACCATAGCCCAACAAACAACTAACAATTTATTCAAAACCTAAGAGCCCAAAATTTAGAGCCCAAATACTATTTATTGGCCAAAGAGACATGAATAATATGGGAATGAAATTCTTCTTAACTAGATTTTTCACCTGTGCACCATAGTGAATTTTAGTGATCTAAAGTACATATTGTGATTGTTCTTTTAATAAACTAAAAATAATGAATCATGTATGGTACAATCGTTTACAATGAGCGAAGGTAATTAAATTGAATTTAATTGATATATAAGTGTAATAGTAAAAGAGAATATTCATAACAAAATTTGACGGCCAAAATGTTAAAGTCTCTATTATAGAATACAATACCTTACAATGTGCCGCGTACAATATCATAGAAATGTTAGCCGTTAGAAAGTATAGTATAATAGCACTCTATAGACAAATAATTGAAAATAAAAAACTAAATTCACCATGAAGGATATCAACATTCGAATGAGGAATACTAAATATTGTAATATAAAACATAATCAAACTACTGCACAATATAAATTCTAAGTAGCAATTTTATGTATTGAAAATAGCATATAGATGTTAATGCCTTTGGCGTTATCCCCATCTACTTATACTAGCAAATCCTCACAAAAGTAATCATTACAAGACAGTTAATGCCATTGAATTTTAAGGCAGATTTGTACTTGTTCTAGCGGTTCTAAACTAGATATAAAAAGTAACTTTACATTAAATGTTCTATACTTTGTTGTACTTAAGTGATACAAATTGGAGATGGGGTCAGTCCACCAGTTCGTGTAACTAACGATATGAAATGACCTCGCCCCTTGCCTTATAAGTTAGGTAGTCACCTCTCTGGTCATGAGGAGCTGTTTGTTGATGCAAGCTATGCGGGCTGGCAATTGATAATGGGAGCTTTCTATGGTTGCAGAAAGTTTATTTCTTGTGGCAGAGTTTGAACTTTTGAGCGTAGCAAGAAGAAGTCGATGGCGGTAATGATGGTGAAGAAGGATATGGCAGTGATGTGTGATTGTGCTTGTGTTCTTGTTGATCTTTGTTTGTGTATGTGCTTCAACCTTGTATACAATTGAGTGTGTTTGTGGTATGTATTGCACATGGGTTACTAAGATGTGTGTGTTGTGATAGATAATTTGCTTCTTTGTGAGTGTTTAAAAAAGGAGAAGAAGAAGCCTTGTGCTGATTGTATGTGTTGTAGTTGCAAGAGAAAATGGGGATGAAGCCTGTTATTCTCGCGTTAGGTATATGAGTTCCTACCTAGGTACTCTCGTTCACAGATGAGAGATAGAGAAATGTTAGAGAGGAAGAAAGGAAGGGGAGCTACCTCACTGTTGTCTGAATTTGGTTGAGGAGGAAGGTCTGGCTTATGGGGAACGTTATAGGTTATCTAGTTTAGTATAGCCTTTTTCAATTGAGGGAAGAGTTGAATTGTAGATTATCAAACTTGGTATTAATTCTAAAGGCTGATTCCTCTTTAGCCCTTTAGGCCAAGCCTTTGATTGGGTTTAATTTTTTGTTAGGTTAATTAATTGGCCAACTAAATGTGAAAATATCAGTTTCTATTTTAAAAATACCCTAAATCAATTTTAATTAAAATTCAATATAATTACAAATTTTCTTATTTTTATTATCAGTATTATTATTACTAATACTACTTTGACCATCGGCGACCACCGTTGCCACCGCCTCTTAATAAAAAAGAGAAAAATCACTTAATTAAAAAATAATATTACCAAAATTGAGGTAAAAATTCATTTTCACAGAAAAACCATGTTAATGGTTAGATAGCTATGTTACCATTGAGAAACATCATAGTAATATTAGTAACAAAATTGAGAAAACATGTTAACATTAGTTTTCAGGTGAAAAAAACAAGTACCATGGAAATAAAAACCACAGGTACATAGTAACAAAATCCAAAAAAAATAAAAATAAAAAAGGAAAAGTTGTTCCGGTGACAAAATCAAAGAAGCAAAAACACATCATAGACGGAAAAAAAACCAATTGGTAGCAAAACGACCAAAAAATAAAAAGAAAAACACAAAACAAGAAGTGCCACGATCAGCTCGCATACCAACTGCGAATGGTGGCATACTAGAAAATGGTAACAAACCAGAGATTAGTTCCACTGGAATTAAAGTTTAAAAAAAATATAATAACAAAAAATTTAAAGCAAGGGAAATGACATATTCAACTATAAACGTAAAAATTTTAAAAAAAAGAACAATTGGAAAGGCTGAATCTGCTACCAGAACGGTCCCAGCGACAACTGTTAATAGCAGCACTACCACATTAGCAATGTCTGCAGCTACTGCATTGCATAGCCGCATCACCTGCAGCTGCTCATAGTAGTCAGTGCGAAGCTGTTTATATAGACCGGAAAACTTGAAGCTCTAGCGACACAAATGTGAGATGGGATCTGTGAAGAGAATGAATGGCAAAAGGATACGGAAAACGAATTGGATTTTTCAAATAATTTAGTGATAGGAATGAATGAGTTTATTCCGAGTTGTTGTGGATTAACCTGATTTACAGAGATCTTTTGTATTAACAAGATTTGCCTCTGGCGGCAATGATCAGAGGACAAAACGGTGGTAATGAAGAATAGGAAGGTGATGGCTAGGGTTTGATTGGAATATATATATATATATATATATATATAGACAATGTAGGCTTAAATAAATCTATAATAAAAATAATAATAATTTAATTATTATAAAAATCATAAAAATAAATTAAAAAATTGGGGTGTATTTACAATTTATAGCCGTATATTTACAACTAGTTTCAATTAAGGGGTGTAAATTTAAATGAAGCATTCAAAACTTGGTAAAAAATCTAATTTCCTCTAAATTTAATAAATAACAGTACTTTCATTTTGATCGCATAAGTCTAGTAGATTTATTTTATTTCCAAATGGTTAAAAGTTTTAAGTTCTACATTGACTAGATGAGCGCAATCATAAATTGTAACTAGGAGTGGATAGGCTTGACAGTTCAATTTTTCTTCAAAACCGCCGCCGAATTGCCTATGGTCGATTTCAATTTTTAGCCACAAAACTGAGCTGGTTCAGTGGCTATAATTGAACAGAACTGGACCATAAACCGGCCGGTTGTTTTGGTTGTAAACCAATGTTATTCTTCGTGTCATACATAATGGGATTCCTGTACGAATTCGTATAAATTTTCAAGCATATAATATAGTACAAAATCATTAATCAAACTTATGGGTTGTGAAATGGCTATTGATTTAAAGTATATAGTATAAAATAATAATTATTAAAAATTTAACACTTAACAAAATCAAAAAAATTCAAACACCAACTCAAATTCTTGGCATTTAGCAAAGGCTATTAAATATTAAGTTGCTAATACTACCTATTAACACTAAACAAGTAAGTGAATAACAATTAATACATATGAAATAACACTATCGTCCAATTCTCTAGTCTCTAAACAATAAATATCCAAAAGGCAACAATCACACCATTCACCAACATTCAAAAATCATAAATCACAAATCACAGATTCACGATTCAAAAACAATCAAGTACTCAACCATAACTTCCAAATTCCAAGCAATGGAAAATTCAAAACTTCAAAGCCATAAATCATTGTTTTAAAATGTGCCAAAAATTATCAAAAAAACTCAAAGCTCAAAACTTCGTGGATAACTCTTTGAAGCTCGTCTTTTTTTGTACTCTTGTCATCTTGTTCCAGATGTCTACAATTGTAAAAGTGTATAAGTACATGAGTAATAAGATTAAATATGAATTTCATTAGTTGCAATTGCAATCCTGGAATTTAAAAAAAGTTTGAGTTCCCATCAATTAATCTCTATTCTCTTGCACTATCTTCCCCTTGCCATTATCATATTTGAGTTCTACATCAAGAAAAAGAGTTAAATACAATTCAATCTTGGTATTTTTATGATATGAAAATTAATTCTTGTATCAAAGGCTAGAAAATACCTTTTTCCATTTGGCAGCAAAGCTCAACATCGGCTAAAGTGAATCCCTCTAAATTAGGTGAAACTTTTAGCTAATTTGGGGTGCAAGCCAAAATCTCTATTATTTTTTTTCACTCGATAAGCTGTGAAAGGGATCAAGAATCCTTCCTCCAGTGCTAAACGCACTCTCGGAAGCCACAATAGAAAGTTGGACCTCAAGACCTCAAGACATATCTTACAAGATTTGCCAAAATCCCATACTTGTTTTCATTTGCTTTCAACCAAGCTAGAACATCAAACTCCTTCTTCTCTAAGTCTTCAGTAGCATCTAACAAATATCTCTTAACGTCATTCTTAATCTCAAGAGAGTCTTTGGCCGCCTTTTTCTCCTTTCACTTGGATAGTCAACTACCAGAAGTATCCATACATGAAAAAGATGACTTTATAGCACTTTCAGTTTGCACCTGGTTGACTGTAGAATCCCACTCCCACCAAATCCTAAATACCACTTGCAGAGAAAAGCTAGTGTTAATTTCACTTTTTTACCCATAGCCTCAGTTATTGCCTTGTACAAATCAAGAAAACATTACTCCACATAACATAACTTGTACCACAGGTCAAGCACACAAGCAATTAACAAAATATGATTGAATTTTCCCATATCTCCCTAGTACTTGGCAAGCTTTTGTCTCATGTTAAATGTCGTAGGAGCCAACAATGAATTATCACTATCACACTATTGATGTAATTCAACAATAAAAGAGCTCACCTCATGGAGAAAGGCTCAAGAAGTGACATGAAAAGAGGTACTAAATGTCAATGTCATATTGTACAAGTTTTTAGAAACTTCACAAATGTGGCAGCATTTGTGAAGTTTAAAGTCTACCTTGATTTTGGTTGTCAAATGCCTTTTCATACTTTAAAGGTGCTTCCAACATCAAGTACGTCAAATTCCACCTTGTAGGAACATCTAAGAACACTAGAGCTTTGTACACTATGCTTTCCTTCTTAGCACATGCTTTTAACTTTTCAGTCCTAGCCGGTGATGACTTAACATATTTAACTGCATTCCAAATGCTGAGAATAGATTTACGGGCCAATTTAATCCATTAGACAGTCAAATTCAAGATGTGTGCATAGTATCTAATGTGTAGAAGCTGTCCATCCATAACACGTATGCCTTTACCCCAACATAAACTAGTTAGCTTACTTCAAAGTATTTTTGGCATTATCATTGGAACTTACATTGTCAACAGTGATGGTCAACACATTTTCAATCCCCCGTTCTTTTAAAGAACCCTCAATAACCCTTATAATTGTATCTCCCTTACGATTGGCAATAACACAAAAATTACGAATTCTGTTTTGAAGGCTCCAATCTAGAATCACTGGAGTAGCCATGTGCTATTAGAGCGTAGCCATGTGCTATTAGAGTGGTGGGTCGAAGGGTTGAGCCATATAGCACACATGACTATACCTTTTATATATAATTCCTTTAACAAAGTGAAAGAAAAAAAAATTGCCAATTTGGGCCCAGCTCCGCTTGGGATCTAGATGAATATAGTGTACCATTAGAGTCACGTAGTTAACGTTTTGAATTGAAGTCCAAGTATCAGTGGTGAGAGAAATCCTTGGGCGATAGGTAGAGAAGTATTTTTTTAGTACAATTGTCTCATCTATATACAATTAATTTATGTCTCTTACTAGGGTGTAAATTGGGTACAAACTACACTGCTGAAATACCTGAAACTTTCACTTTCAATGCACTTAAATGGTTGTTCATCCACGATCACCATCTTAGCAAACACGCATTCCCAAATTTTGTCTTGGTGCATCTTTTGGCCACAAATTTAGTACCCCGTCATTTGTAGCATCAAAGGCTAGAACTTTCTACTTCTCATCAGGAACTCTATTAGTACGAAATTTATTGGCATTACTAATTTTTCTAATTTTAATTAAGTGTCAAATTATGTTACTAGTTGCATGACTTTAGTTTACGTGTCATATTTATTTTAAGCATGCACATTTATGTTAATAAGGGTCTTGCGGAGATTCGGAAGGTTGGGGCGTGTGTACCTTTCTTGAGGCACAAGAACGTTAGCTTCATGCAAGTTATCAAGTTACCTAATTTCTGTTACATTCGAGTTACCTTATTTATCTAGGATTAACTTCTTGCATGACAAGTTTGTTTTAGATTAGGAAAGTTTATGTGTTTAAGGTATATTATGATTCTAACTTTCCTTATCGTGTTCTACTTGGATTTGGTAACTTTAATTCTTGTCTTGCACAAGAATTCAAAGTCCTATCCTCTTTATTCTTCTTGTAGGTCGAACGAGAAAACAATGAGTTGAGACAAAGCATTCTTGTGATATTTTTTGAAAGCTCGACCGCAAGGAGAAAACAAACAATGCCTATCTGTGAGATTCAATCTTGCAATTCAGACCTACATGTCTTAAAACCGTGTTTGTTTGGCAAATACCCCACATAGTGCGTTGATTGAAGATCATATAAGTGCAAGGGATGATCCACAAAATATTGAAGAGTGTTAGGAGTTCTTGTTTCCCACAATGAGTCTAGGTGGATTCTAGAAGGCTTAATGTATGTTCCTGTGTAAGCGCGATAGCGAGAGGACAAGAGCAGCGCACGTTGCCATATGTCAAAAGGCTTAAAGAAGGGAGTTTCTTTTATAGTTTTCCCTTTTGAATGTTTAGTGTATATTGCGATATCACTAAGTCTCTCAAGCTGTACTAAACTTTTATCTGTGTTAGTGGATTGTTAGTCCCGTAGCAAGGGTGGCCGCAGTTTTCCTAGTTGGGTTTCTGCATCAACATTTATGGTGTTTTTAATTTCTGCATACATACCCGAGCTAGACATATCTAGGTCGTGTTATACTTTACACCAGATTAATTGTTAAGTAGCTAGGTAGGATACATCCTGATTGAAGTTTAGATAACTAACGTATTCACAGTTGGTATCAGAGCAGGTTTACTTAAGTTATTAGTGAGATCCGGTTCATCTAAGGTATGGATACATTTTCTATTAAACCACCTATTCTAGACGGGTCTAATTATGCTTATTGGAAAGTTCGCACGCAAATTTGTATTCAGTCTATTGATAATAGGGCTTGGACTTCTATTCATACTGGTTACACAGCACCACTATCACTGCTACAGATGATACTATTACTGTTAAGCCCGATGCTCAATTTAATGCTGAAGAAAATACTACACGTGGATGGAATTCTAAAGCTTTAAATGCTATTTTTTCCTTTATAGATCAAAGTCAGTTTAAGCTCATTACTAATTGCAGGATTGCTAAGAAAGCTTGGGATACCCTTCAAGTTGCCAATGAAGGAACAATTGTAGTCAAGTCCTTAAGGCTCCAGATGCTCACTCTTGAGTTTGAGCTAATCATAATGAAGGACAATGAGGAATTCAAGGACTATTACGAACGGTTGTGCGAAATCACCAATCAGGCACATGCTCTAGGCAAGATATATTTTGATCGGAAGATTGTCAAGAAAATTCTACAATCTCTTCCAGACAGATTCCAAATGAAGGTCACTGCCATTAAAGAAAGCAATGACGGACGAGATGCATGTTGAAGAGCTTGTCGGATCCTTGTTAATATACAAGTTGAATATGTGCAAAAAGAAAAAGGAGAAAACCTGGGATTGCATTCAAAAGTAAGGTAGAGGATTCTAAGTTAGAGGAAAATACTGATAATGAGGATAACATGGCACTCCTCACTAAGCAATTCAAAAGGTTCTTGAAGAACAAACAGCAAAGAGGTGAGAGATTCAAAAATCAATACAAACCTCAGAAACCATTTCAAAAACAAAATCAGAATCAAGATGGTGAACAACAACCATATTAACAGAGGAAATCTATCTACAGAAAACCTAGGAGCAACTTCATGCCTAAGGCACAAAATGCAAGCGGAATTAGATGCAATGAGTGTGAAGGCTACGACCATATTGCAGCAGAATATGCAAATACTCAGAAGAAGAAAGGCAAAAAGGCCATGAAAGTTTATTGGAGTGAAGATGAGGAGAACATGTCTGGCTGAGGATCAGAAACATCATCAGAACATATTACTCTCTTGATAGCACATATCCAACCTCAGTCCAGTTCTACGAATTACCTCACTACTAACACTGCAAAAACATCTTCAGGTGAGGATAAATCCTCTCCAAACTATGCAGTACTGAAAAATCAACTGATAGCAGAACAAGATAGATCTGATATGCTTCAAGTCATGATGGAGTTTTTTGATGATGAAAAGAGGAAACTGTACAAATCCATTGATAAAAAAGATGAGCAGATCAATCAACTAAAAAATGATCTGGAGCATGCCAATGAAAGGATCAAATAGTTGATAATAGGTGTTGTGAGGTTGAATGAAGTCCTAAAGTATGGAAGACCTTCAGGGGATACATCTAGATTAGGATACGAAGGAAAAGGAAAAACTATCCAGCAAACAGTTTTCATGAAAGAATCAGGGGAGAACTTCCAAAAAGAACCTGCAGGACACAAACAGAATTCTAGACCTAAGCAGGATACGTCTAGACCCTCTCTGAGCAAAACTGTCTAGAAGAACGGTCCACCAAAACAGTAACAATAGAATACCAGAAAACAACATGTTACTGTCAGACTAGTTCAGAACTCCAATGTGTATGGTAAGATCAGACAGGTAAATTGTTATTTTTGTGCTGAATTTGGTCATGATGTTTTTAACTGTCAAAAATACATAAGTTTGATCAACACATACAAAGTCAAAATATCTGAAGAAAAAGGTAAGGTAAAACAGGTTTTGGTGAAGAAGGGTGAGTACAAGAGTTATGTTGTTAAACTTTCTTCAAGTGCCTTAATCCCTAACACTTGATATTTTGATAGTGGATGTTCTAGACACATGACATGTGAATTGAATCTGTTAACCAATTTTCAAAGAGGTGAAACAGGTATAGTCACATTTGGTGATGAACTTCAAGGTCACATTGAAGGATCTGGATATATCTGCATTGAAGGCTTGCCTACTCTAAAAGATGTTCTAGTGTATCTAGACTAAAAGCAAATCTTTTGAGTGTTGGTCAATTATGTGATGATAATTTTAGAGTACTCTTTTCTAAGACTGAATGTAAAGTTTTTGATCTTGATCCAGATTTAAACTTACTTAGACAAACTTTACTTAAAGGTGTTAGGTCTAGTGATAAATATTATGTATTGAATCCAAAACTTGCTTGCAAAATTGTTAGCACTAACCCTGTAGAACTATAGCACAAGAGATTGGGTTACATGAACTATCAAAGTCTACTCAGACTGACCAAAAGTGGAGCTATTAGAGGTATTCCAGAATTGAAAACTATTTTTGAAAGCATATGTGAACCATGCTAGAAAAGTAAGCAAATTAGGAATTCACACGAAGCAGGTCAGCACCTATCTACCTCCAATATACTTGAGCTTATACACATGGATCTAATGGGTCCTATCCAAACTGAAAGTATTGGTGATAAGAGGTACATATATGTCTATGTTGATGATTTTTCTAGATATACTTGGGTTGATTTCATTAGAGAAAAGTCTGATACATTTGACAGATTTTGTGTTTTGTTCCAAAAGCTTCCAAAAGAAAAATCTGATGAAGGTGTTACAATAAAAAGAATTAGAAGTGATCATGGCAAAGAGTTTGATAATTCTTATTTTTCTGATTTCTGTGAAAAATATGGTGTCATGCATAAATTCTCTGCACCTAGGACCCCTGAACAAAATGGTGTAGTTGAGAGGAAAAATAAATACTTGTAGGAAATGGCTAGAGTTATGCTTAATAGTAAGAAATTACCTGCTAAGTTATGGGCTGAAACTATCAACACTGCATGTTAAATCATTAACAGAGTAATACTTAGACTTGGAACTAATCAGAGTCCATATAAAATTTGGAAAGGCAGAAAACCTAGGTTGAGCTATTTTCATGTTTTTGGTAGTAAATGCTATATCTTGAATGATAAAGATCACTTGGATAAATTTGATGCCAAATCTGATGAAGGAGTCTTTGTTGGATATTCTGAGAATTCTAGGACTTATAGAATTTATAATATGAGAACTCATAATATTGTTGAGTCTGTAAATGTTAAAATTAATGATACTGCTGAGTACTCCATTTATTCATAGGAACCTAAAATTAAAAATCTGAAAGTCATCACAATACAGAATCATACTCATAAAACTGAGCCAGAACACATCATGCGTCACACAACCGCATCAAGACAGGTAAATCCTGAGCGAGATACATCTCGTCGAGGTCAAAATAAACAAACTACGGAATCTAAATCTGAATCTGAACTAAAACTTAGATGACCATCTACCAGAATCCAGAAGGCACATCCAGCTGACAACATCCTACCTAGAAAAGAAAGAATGGTGACCAGAAGAAAATTTCAACAAGAATTTGCTCACATGTGCTAGATTTCAGCAGTTGAACCTAAAAATGTGAAGGAAGCTTTACAAGATGATAACTGGGTTCAAGCAATACAAGAGGAATTGAATCAGTTTGAAAGGAATCAAGTTTGGGAACTAGTGCCAAGACCCTCTGATGGCAATGTTACTGGAACAAAGTGGGTCTTAAAAAAACAAGTCAAATGAGCAAGGTAAGATTATCAAAAACAAAGCAAGACTTGTGGCTCAATGCTATACCCAGATGGAAGGTATAGATTTTCATGAGATATTTGCACCAGTAGCCAGACTTGAGTCAATCAGATTACTACTTGCAGTAGCATGTCATGTGGATTTCAAGCTATATTATATAGATCTGAAGAATGCATTTCTTAATGGCATTCTAAATGAGGAAGCACAAGTTGAGCAACCATCAGGATCTACTAATCCACAGTATCGTAAACATGTGTATACGTTGACAAAAGCTTTATATGGCTTTAAACAAGCTCCCAGAGCTTGGTATGGAAGACTCACCCCCTTTCTTATTGAACAAGACTATAACAGAGGAGGTACTGACAAGACCTTATTCATCAAACCATTGAAGAAGGTAATCATTATTGCTTAAATTTATATGGATGATATTGTATTTGGATCAATATCAAAAGCCAAAATAAAGGAATTTGCCAAGACAATGCAAACAGAATTTGAGATGAGTATGGTAGGTGAACTTATATTCTTTCTGGGATTACAGGTAAAACAGGATATATCTGGCATCTTTATCTCCCAGACAAAGTATGCTACAAATCTGGTAAAGAAGTTTAGCTTGGAAGATTCTAAACCAATGAGAACTCCAATGGCTACCAATATGAAATTGTCAAAGGATGATCAAGCAAAGCAACCCTACTCTCTATCATAGCATGATTGGGAGTTTACTCTATCTGACAGCAAGCAGGCCAGACATATCCTTCAGTGTAGGTGTGTGTGCAAGATATCAATCGAAGCTGAGAGAGATACATCTGGCTGCGGTCAAGAGGATTATCAAATATGTTAATGGAACAATAGAATATGACATATGGTTTTTTAAGGATACCAATGCTAATCTTGCTGGATACTCAAATGCAGATTGGGCTGAGAATGTTGAAGACAGAAAGAGTACTTCAAGAGGATGTTTCTATATGGGGAACAACCTAGTTACCTAGATGAGCAAAAACCAAAATTCCATTTCACTCTGTACAGCAGAAGCAGAATACATAGCTGTAGGAAGTTGTTGCACACAACTTCTTTGATATGTTCTATGGATGAAACAAATATTGGAGGACTATAGAATTTCACAAGATCAGGCCACTGTTTTCTTTGATAACACAAGTGCTAAAAATATTTCCAAAAAAAATCTAGTTCACACTCTAGGACTAAGTATATTAATATAAGACGTCATTTTATCAGAGAGTTGGTTGAACAGAAAGTGATTGCCTTAGGGTAAGTTCAGACAGAATATCATCTTGCAGATCTATTTACTAAAGCATTGGATGCATCTAGTTTTGAAGGCCTAAGAAAACAGATTGGCATTTGCATACAGTCTAAATAGGCTCAACATCATAAAAAGAAAATTTTCATTGCATTGTACATAAATAAAAAAAAAGAAGAAAATCTCAAGAAAACAGAAAGTTTTTATTATTTGCATTTTTTCATGTAGTTGTGTGATTTGTGTGTCATTCATGATCATATTAATCAAATCACTTTATATCTATGCTGAATATCACTGAGATACCCAGAGGAGGAAGTATCCTGAAGAGATCAGTCAAAACTTGTTCTCCTAATTTCATAAAAATAAACTGTATAGAAAAGATAAAATACGTCCTGCCTGCTTTGCACTACAAGAGGTTTCTAATTGCGAGTCATAATTTTGATGTAGATCTATAGTCAGTATCTACACTCTTCGGCATGACATACGACCAATAATGTCTAAGGGGCAGAGTCTATAACGGCAAAAGCTACTAGTCAACCAAGTCTTTGAGTGCGTGCAGCTACCTTTATCTCAAAAGATAATGCTCAAAATTATAAAAAAAGTCGAGCAAGCTAAGGACTTAAAAATTATATTCTTTTTTATAAGAGTTGTACAGATGATGGTCGGTCTTCTTGTGCATCACTCATAAGTCTCAATAAGTTAGGTCCTCACAAGGTATAAAGTGGAGTCAGGATTGGCCATGAAAAGATAAATTCAAAAGAAATTCCATTTAGAAAATACATTCCTTCCATTGAGAACAGTTCAGTTGATTGAATACTTCATGGTGTGAACTCCAAAAGGCATTTTGGGAAGTATTCAATACTGTTAATTAAATTAATGTCGGTTCATTACATTTGCATATGTTTACCTGTATGAATCTAACCCAGATGCATCTCATACTTTAGTTGATGGGTCAACAATCATACATCTGGCTGAGCTTCCAATTGTGGCGATTACAAGTAAACCGCTCGTACAATTTTTTAAATCTCTAACGGGCATATTTTGAAAACCAACATCAGAGACTTTTTATTTTCCCTCTTGTTTTCATAACCTTCCCTCTTTTTCTTAACCCTAACTGAAACTCTCTCATTCTCAAAATCTAACTGCTCTCAATTTCTCCAAACTTTCCTAGTTTCTTTGTGTTTTCTTATCAAAATTCTTTATCACAGAAACTATGGCAGAAAAGGGATCTACTGTTGAAACAGGTGCAAGAGGGAAATGTTGCACATTCTTTGGTAGTTATCACAAGACTTACAGTAAATGTATGCATATCTAAACAATGTGGGCCAATAAAAATCACTTTCTAACACCTTTTGAGCTATCCACTTTGGTCCAAATGTCCACAAGCTTAAGACTGAAAAAAAGTAAGAGTAGATTGGAATTCAGTTTCAGAGACGCACCTCCTTAATATCGATCAGGACAATGTTTCCAAAGGTATGGATCATCCCATATGTAATACTTCACATCACTCTTAAGCTCGTCTCTTTTTTTCCTTAGACAACCCTGCAGGAAATATTTTTGTTACCAAATAATTAATAATATTTACGTACCAAGGAGATCTCACGTTATCCTCTTCCCAAACTACTTAGTTAAGATGGTTTGTAACTGCATTTTCAGCTCCTTTTTTATGTTTTATCTCCAAGTTAAACTCTTGAAGGAGAAGAATCCACCTAATTAGCCCCAATTTTGCCTCTTTCTCTGTAAGAAAGTGCTTTAAGCTGAATGATCAGAATAGATAATAACCTTAGCACCAAATAAATACGACCGAAACTTTTCTAAAGCAAATACAACAGGTAAAAGTTCTTTTTCAGTCATAGAGTAATTGGATTGAGCAGCATTCAAAGTCTCTGAGGCGTAGTAGATAGCATGGGCAGCCTTGCCAACCCTTTGAGCCAAAACCGCTCCCACTGCATAATCATTGACATCATACATAAGCTTAAAAGGGTGATTCCAGTCCAGCAGTTGGATTATTGGTGGAGAAGTCAATAGTTCTTTTAACTTGTCAAACGCTTGTTTGCACTTTTTGTCAAACAAACAGCATTTCGTTTTGCAATAAGCTACACAAAAGTGAGGCAATCTTGGAGAAGTCTTTGATAAATCTTCAATAGAATCCTGCATGGTAAAGAAAAGATTGAACATTCCGCACACTTGCGGGGTAAGGTAGAGCAGAAATAAGCTATATATTAGATTTATCAACTTCTATTCCTTTAATTGAAATCACAAGCCCTAAAAATATACTTTGTTCAACCTTAAAGTGAAACTTTTTCTAATTAAGAACAAGGTTAGTTTCAATTCATCTTATCAAAATTAAAGTAACATTATAAAGACAATCGTCGAAAGAGCCACCCCAAACACTAAAGTCATCTATAAATGCCTCTATGATGTTATCAATGTAATCAGAAAATATGCTTATCATACACCTTTGAAAAGTAGCAGGAGCATAGCAAACAACAAAAGGCATCCTACGATAAGCAAAAGTACTATGAGGCATAGTAGATAGCATGGGCTGCCTTGCCAACCCTTTGACCCAAAACCGCTCCCACTACATAATCGCTGGCATCATACATAAGCTTAAAAGGGAGATTCCAATCCAGCGGTTGGATTATTGGTGGAGAAGTCAAGAGTTCTTTTAATTTTTCAAATGCCTATTAACACTTTTCCTCAAACTCACACACCACTTCTTTTTGCAATAAGCTACACAAAAGTGAGGCGAACTTGGAGAACTCTTTGATAAATCTTCAATAGAATCCTGCATGGCCAAGAAAAGATCGAACATTCCATACACTTGAAGGGTAAGGTAGAGCATAAATAAGATATATATATATATATTAGATTTATGAACTTCTATTCCTTTAATTGAAACCACAAGCCCTAAAAACATACTTTGTTCAACCTTAAATTGACATTTTTCCTAATTAAGAACAAGGTTAGTTTCAATATATCTTATTAAAATTAAAGTAAGATTATAAAGACAGTCATCAAAAGAACCACCCCAAACACTAAAGGCATCTATATATATACCTCTATGATGTTATCAATATAATCAGAAAATATGCTTATCATACACCTTTGAAAAGTAGCAAGAGCATATAGCAAAGAACAAAAGGCATCCTACGATAAGCAAAAGTACTGAATAAGCATGTGAAAGTGGTCTTTTCTTGATCTTCTTAAGTTATGACAATTTGCAAATAACCTGAAAATCTATCAAAAAAAAAAAAAGTGAGAATGACCAGCTAATCTTTCAAGCATTTGATCAATAAAAGGGAGACTTTTAGGTTCTAGAAATAATTTTCATGTAGTCAATGGAAACCCGCCATCCTGTTTGCATAAGAGTGGGAGCCAACTATTTGTTATGATTTTCCACCACAGTTATACATGACTTCTTTGGTTACTCTATGAGATGGGACAAATGATCCCAACTTCTAGCAACTTTAAAATCTCTTTTTTCACAACCTCCATCATTGGAGGATTCAGCCTATGTTGTACCTACCAGGTTGGTTTGACACCTTCTTCAAACAAAATTCAGTGCATGCAAATTGAAGGGCTTATCCCTCTTTACGTTAGCT
Source organism: Nyctanthes arbor-tristis (assembly GCA_963692815.1). Lineage (NCBI taxonomy): Eukaryota > Viridiplantae > Streptophyta > Magnoliopsida > Lamiales > Oleaceae > Nyctanthes > Nyctanthes arbor-tristis. The sequence continues at coordinate 21,212 of CAVNYN010232559.1, forward strand.
ATAATCCAACCGATTGCTTCTTTGTAGTCTCTCAAGACTCGAGTTCATCCCTGCAATTCAACTCAAACATCTCTTACTCTAAAGGATTAATAACATTAATTGCAAACACAGAACATACATCTTCAGGATGTTTCATTGCATTATAAATATTAAATTGAATCACTTCTCCATCAAATTCCATATTTGAAGGGCCTTCCCTAACATCTATCTTTGTTTGTGAAGTGTTAAGAAATGGTCTCCTTAATAAGATATGTGTTGGATTAGGGGAACTTTCACACCTATCAAGCACATGAAAGTTGGTAGGGAAAACTAATTCCCTCACTTGCACAAGTACATCGTCAATCACCCCATCTGCATAAGCATTAGTCCTATCAGCCAATTGAATGATAACACTAGTTTCTTTTAATTGCCCTAGATTTAGTGAAGCATAAATAGATCGAGGCATTACATTAATAGATGCTCCTAAATCTACCATGGTCTATTCAATCCTTGTGTTTCTAATCTTACAAGGAATGGTAAACATGCTTGGATCCTAGCATTTTGGAGGCAATTTCCTCTAGAACATGGTTGACACATTTTCCCCCATCATAATCTTCTCATCCCCTCTCAATTTCCATTTGTTGGTGCACAAGTCTTCTAAAAATTTTGCATACTTTTTGTAGCGACCGAAAAATTTTAAAATTTTAAACTTTACATTTTCGAATTTTTAATCGCGTCGCTCTCGAAATTTATCGAATTTAATTCTTAAACTTAATTTAATGAATATTTATCTTAATTAATAAATTGTAATTTACCTGATTAATTATCATTTAATTAACCATTTAGGTAAATTAAGTGTAATTCACATTTTACAAAATTTCTTTTTATTTTACAATCCCTACAAAAGCTTAGTTATTTAGCATCCTAATTAACCTCTTAGTCCTTAATTCCAATCATTATAATTAACCCATAAGTTTAAGACCTTTACCCAAATTAGTAACCCTCATTCAAACATCCTTCCCCATACAACCCTATGCTTAATTAATTTGTATATATCCTCCCACAACACCACACACTCCCAGCAGCCCAATCCAGCCACCAAGAGGTCTGCTTCTTCCCTCTTCTCTGCCTCCCACCATCCTCCCTTCCCCCTCTTCTCCAACTCTTTGTCTTTAAAATTTTGCAAGCACACTGCCATCACAATGCAACCAACACATACACATTCACATACACCTACAATGATACACAAACTGCCCTTCTCCTTTGCCAAAAAAAACACTCACTGCCTCACACAAACATTCACAATTTCAGATATTAACATTTCAAATCCAACACTTTCACAGCAAGAATCTGGAGGAAAACATATACATTTTCATTATAGATCTACACACACACATATACACAAGCACACTGCTCCATCTTGCCAAGAACACACACAGATTTTGGTGTGTGTCATTGGTGAAAGACGAAGGCCAAAGCCACCACCACCATCACCACTACCGTACGCCACCGCCTCAGCCACAGTCGACCACCACTGCCCCTTTCAATACACCACACTGCCCCTTTTTGCCTACAACACACACATTTTACAATCTCCCAATTTATGCATTTCTTGGATGGAAGCAAGTAGGCAAGGGAAGATAGAGCCACATTCTTGCCAAAGATACCCCACCATGCACCATTGCCACCACCACCACCACGGCCGCCAACACCACCACCACTTTTCACCCCAAAAACTCCAATTTTCGACTCACTACACACCCAATAACCTAACCCAAGCATCTACATCCCCTCCTAGAGCACACAAACCGAAGATTATTCAACTCACTATGCACTTCGGCGCGGTGTAGCAGGCGAATGGGATGAATCGGCCGCGTACCCCCCTCCGCCGAGAATCCCCTGCTCCACCTCTCCTTCTCTGTTCGGTCGAATGGAATGGGGGTTGAGGGAGCAATTTTATGTATTCTGTAGTATTTTCAATTTTAACCCCAAAGTTTTCTATTGTGTCATTTAAGACCTAAACTTTTATTTAGTTTAAATGAGCACAAAACTTCTGATTCCGTCGCTTTCGACCCTCAAACTTTTGATCCCTTTCAGATGGGCCCAGAAACTTATGTTTTATTCATTTTAACCTATAAACTTTCATTGTCAATTATTTTGGTCCTTTATTTTGAGGATTCTTTCAAGTTAGTTTTAAAAGTTTATAAGATTTAAATTTTAGTTCATGTTTAACTTTATTTATTTAAAACCCATGAATTAGTTTATACTTATCTTAATTTAAGCCCCATTTTATCAAATATGAGATTTAATGACTTTAATTATTTAAATTATAATTATTTTAGATTTATTGAATTTTTGAGGATTTCTAAATTAGTTTAATTAAACTCATATATTTTATACTCAAATCTTAGTTAATCCTTGATTTTCTAGTTTCTCCTAACTTTTGGGTATTAGTCACATTATGCACAACACTTTAAGCATTTTATACAATTATTTTATTATAAATAATTTATTTTATAAAATAACTCATTTTAACAAAAATCCTAATTTGAGTTTCATATTTTTTTATAGGTGAAGAGTGAAGAATAAGTGAGTAAACCATGTCCATTAGCTCGACTCGGTGGAAATTGAGGTAGACTCTTTTCTAAGATATTTTCTCAAAAATAGCGCTAATATTAATTGACTGTTCTATGGATTGCATATGGATGTGTGACTTATGTTCTTATATGTTATTTGCATGAGCTTAATTGCTTTATGCTTGAGACGAGACGAGACGACATTTTTGCATATGCTTTATTGCTATGCACAGATTTTGCATGCATGCTATGATGTTACTATACACGCTAGTATTTATATGCCTTCGGGCATGAGACGAGAGTCGAAAACCTGCATTTACCATACGATGCTTGTTTTCGAGTAGAGACTTATGAGATATGATTTGCATGTTTATATGTATGTTTGTAGTATAAATTGGTTAATGTTGCGCTGAGTCTACTGAGTATTTCTATGAAATACTCACCCCTTTCAAAATTAATATTTTGCAGACTGCGAGCCGGAGGAGATGCGTTGAGCAATAGTGGCTTCCAAAATAAATTAAATTAGCCTTATTTTGAGTGATTCAAACTTTGTTTAAGTACTTGGAAACTTTTGATGTTAATTGATTCAAACTTGGTCTAAGTACTTGGAGAACGTTTGATGTCGTTTGAAATAGTTGATTATTTCCGATGAATTATCTTTTGTATTATCATGTTTGAATCAAGATATTTTCCGCATTTTATTCACTCTTGATTCATTTTGATTTATTTTATTTAAAAGAGAAGAGGGAAAAAATTTTAACGACGTCTCGGGCGCCGAGAGCCCAGGGCATCACACTTTGGGACTTGTTTGATTACATCTAACAATGTTTTGTTGACTTCAACTCGTATGAATGTATCCAAAATTTCGTTTTCCTTTTCTTCTATAATTTAGCCAATGTTATCGAATCTATCCCACAAGTATATAGGGTCGAAATAAGTAATATAGTAAATGATCGAGTGTCATACCCATAAGGATCGGCAATTAAAATTCACTTTAACTAAAAAATTTTGACAAAGAACACAAACTAGCAAACACACAATTAAGTTTTGAGTTTCAAACTAATTAAACAAGTTAAAATTATGCAAGATAATTAAAAGAAAAAATTTATAAGAGATTAATAAATTAAGATGATTAAAGCACTAGGATCCCTGAATCCACCACTGTTTCTGTAATCAATCCTTAGCACTCACTGTAACGACGCGCTCTCCTATTTTCAAAGTCCAATTTTTACCTATCAAAATCAAAGGTTGAATAGTCAAGCCAAGGTCAAAATTAAATTATTTGGGTCAAAATCAAAATTATCAAAGGACTTAAGAGGAAGAATTAAATGTTGAAGGACTTATGGATAAATAATATTACGAAGGACCAACTTAAATTACTTACCAAAGTTGAGGGACTACATGTGCAAATTGTATTATATATATATATTGTTTGTCTTGCAAGTAGGAAATTACATTACATACATCACAGAACACACACTGCAGTTTCGGCCGAGAAGAGAAAACTGGGGAGGGGGGAGAGAGAGAAGAGAAGAAAAAAGAAAGGAAAAATGAAGGAAGTGAGGGATTTTCACATGGTTGGTGTGTTTTGACCTTGGGCTGTTGATTTCTTTGTGCAATTTCATATAGGTAAGTCAAGGAATTATTTTTAGAGTTTATGCATTTTGCGATGGGTGTTGAATTTATGTTTTATTCTTATGATTTGAGGCTATATAATTGGTGTTTATGTTGTGAGAATGATGATTTTTAATTTTTAGCTCCTATTATATATTGTGGATTATTTTTCATCAACCCTAGAAATTGAGAAATTGGGGATTTCACGTAATGTGATATTGGATGATGATATATTAGCAAAGTATGGAATATTGTGGTTGGGGATCATTAATTTGAATTTAAAAAAGTGCTTGTAGTAATTATAGATGAATGGACATGTATAGAAGCTGTTTGTGAAAATATCAAAGTGGAAAACTATTATGAACTAAATATATTTGATATTATTGAGAATTTGAAATTTTATGTATTATAATGAATGTAAGGATTATATTTTTGATGAGATGGATTTAAGAATCATGTTTCATTGTTGTATATGAATGTAAGTGTATTATAGATGTAATATGTGGTTGGTAAGAATTGTGTTAATTACATAAAAGAGTTGAAATGAATCTACGGAGAAGAAGTGGATAATGATATAAAGGAAATTATGTGTTAATATAGGTGGTGATTTATCAAGTGTGAACAATTAAGTGAAATAACTGAAATGGAAATAAAGAGGATAAATGGGAAATTAAGAGTTATTGAAATAGAAAGTGAAATGAGATTTTGAGATCTATTGGTATGTTGTTGATTTTATTTGATATATATATATATATGGATATGATGTATTGGAAACAAGGTAAAAGGATAAGTTGGAAACAAAATCTATTGTTATTAATTAAAGGATTGACATTAAGTGAATCTTGATGCCAAAATCTTATGGGAATTATATTTATATGGTTGATTTTATTTGGTAGAGTATTATTGGGCATTTTAAGACATGATGACATGATCTATTTCAAAGATTATCATTGAACATATGATTTGATGTGGATAACAACCGGGTGATTAAGGATTATTGTGAACAAGTAATTTTGATTCCAAGGAATTAAGTGGATTTATAATTCTTATTTGGAACAAGGGTATTGGATATTAAAGTGGATTATTATATTCTAGGTGATAACTATAATTCTTATTTGGAACAAGGGCATTGGATATTAAAGTGGATTATTATATTCTAGGTGGATTAGTATGGGATGTTGTTATTTAAAGTGGATTATTATATTATGATTCTAGGTGATAACGAGCTGGTTGGAAAGGCATGTCGGTTGATAGGTATTAATTTTTTATGTTTAAATCCCTTATATGTATTATTATTATGTGGTATTATGTTTAAAAGTTCGTATTTACATTTAAATTGGTGAATTATATGTTAAAGTCCAAGAGGAAGTCAATTTAGGCGAATTCGGATTAATTGACCGCAAATCACAAAGTCAAGGGGTCAAAACAAATAAAATTGAAAGACGAAGGATGACGTTGTAGCAACTAAATTGCATGCGGCCGCATGCGTGACAAGAATAGAGACTGCGGAATCATATGGCCCGCATGTGACTTCTGTGTGGCCATTGTGCGGCCTCATGCGAGCATTGTGCAGATGCATGCGTGGCCACATGCATAACTAGTATACAAGGCCAGAAGACCTATGTGGGCGCAAGGATATCTCATGCGGGCGCATGGGTGGATTTTCGCTAAATTTCGAGATTTTCCTATTAACTAGAATTCTTTCTATGAAAACTAGGTCCACGAATTTTACTTCTTTTCTTAGGCTTTCTTGGACCTTATATAAAGAGGCCAAGCCTACTAGGAAGGGGAGAGACATAATACAGAAAATACCAGGAAAAGGGGGGAGAAAAACACAAGACCTTTGGCGGCTTGGGAATCAAGTTCGAGATTCAAGAAGGAGAAGCTTGTTGAAAGAGTTCTTCATCTTAGTCAAGATCTAATTACCTGGGTTATGCGCTTTATTTTATTTGTGTTTTTCATTCATGATGTGTAATTAATTTTAAGTTAGAATGAATGATGTAACCTAGTTGGAAACATAGTCATATTTTTCATGCTGAATTTATGCAATTAATTCTTATGTTAAATTTTTATTAGTATATTGTTTTGTCTTCATCTTTTTGGCCAGTGGATGAATGAATCTATAGACTTTTGTTGAACTTGAGAGAGGAATATTTAAGTTAGCTTATGCAATAGGAATCATTAATTGAGACAAGATAAAGAGATTTGCTTGTGGTTAGTGCGATCACTGAAGGTTGAACTTCCCGGGGGGAGGGGGCTTACATGAATCTCTTGTTAATTAATGTATTTAAGAAGGTTGATAACGCGCTCACTTAGAGATATGTGATGGGGCCTAATTAAATA
>CAVNYN010232565.1:0-38638 GCA_963692815.1 Nyctanthes arbor-tristis
CGAATCAGAAAGTGAAATGGGCGGGAAAACGAAAAGAGGAAACTATCCTCCTTTTATTTATATAGTATAGTATAGTATAGTATTGTATAATATAGCATTCGTGCGATGCACGAAAAGACCAATGTTAAAAGATATAACGATAGGAATTTGAAAAAAATGAACGGGAAACATTTGTATATTAGTTGAAAATATAAAATATGAAGAATGTAAAAAAAAATATAACAATATGAAATGAATGGTAAACATTTGTATATTAGTTGAAAATATAAAAGATAAATGTACATCAACGGAAATAGTTAGACCAATAAACTTATTAATAGAATTATTTTCCTACATTTAATGTGACCATTCAACTTGCATGACATGGGTCCCATCTTTAATGTTGTATTTGTCAAACCACATCTTTGAACTTTGAATTGTCTCTGTGCATTCTAAATATCTTTGACATTTCAGAAATTTCTATCTTATATGATTTTGAAACACAAACTTTGGAAAAAAAGAATTTGATATGAAAGAAGAATAAATACTTATAAGAAATTTATTAGAGATCAATTGTTTGACTAACAAATCTAAATGCAAAAAACTTCTTAAGTTTCCAATTTTCAACTCTTTACGCTAAAGCATTAAAAATCTTTTTCAAAAATTAACCTTTGTAAGCTTTGGGGTTGAAATTGTCAAATTTGAATGGTTAAGATTAAATTGCACAACATGATTAAATGTCAAAGTTAAATTACATAAATTAGGCATTTCAAAATAGAAAAAAAGAATAAAATAATAAAACATAAAATATGACATCAGCAATTTGAGTGGGAAAACCTGTTTGGATTACTTTGATTTAGATATATATAGATTATGATTAAATTGCACAATAGGATGAAATTCAAGGTTAAATTGTGCAAATTAGCCATTTCAAAATAGAAAAGAAAAAAATAATAAAAAATAAAATATGACATTAGCCATGACATCAGCAATTTGGACGGGAAAACTCATTTAATTTAAATATATATATATAGATATATAGATAAGTAAATAAAGAAAGCAACACAAATATAACCTTATTATTAAAAGAAAAAAGGTTGTAATATAGAAAACTCTCTCTAGCCTTGGTTGCTCCTTCCTCCCCCCCCTCGAAAAAAAAACCCACTTTGCCGCTGGTAGTCCATCTCCTCCACCCCCCAGTGGGGGTTATTCCCCTCCTACCTCAAAAGCTGGTTCTAGACCCAAGAGCGACAGCCTCAAATCGTAAACAAGAAAAAGAATCAAATAGTGTCCAACCACGTTTCCAAAAACTTAGAGAAACTACAACAAAAGCAAAGGCAAACTAGATTCCAAAAAGAAGACAACATTCAGTTGTTACGAATGGCAGATTTCTTGAGGAATTGGACAGAGTATGATGCAACCCTGAGTTTGCTAATACATTTTCAGGCTACAAGGTCTCCAATTTACATGCTATATGTTCTGACCATAACCCTCTGCTTATTGGAAATACTGGAGCAATTCGAATCAAAATCCTAAATTTTAGGTTCCAAAATGTTTGGATTAAACACCATTCTTTCATCTGTATGATCCAACATGATTGGCTGATGAGCTGTGAGGGGAATGGTATGTAGAGGCTACAGTATAAGCTCAAAAGACTAAAAGCACCATTAGGAAGCAGAGTAAAGAGGTATTTGGGAATATCCAGTCCAGAGTAAGGGAGACTGAGCTTGCAGTGGAGAAAACACAATTTGACTTTGAGGAAAATCCCACACCACAATAGAGAGGAAGGTGGAAAAAAGCACAAGCTATTCTCAGTCAAGCACTAATATCAGAAGAAGAGTTTTAGAGGCACAAGGGTGCAATTCATTGGTTACAAAGAGGGGACAAGAATACCAAATATTTCCATACAATTGTGAACAAAAGATATTTAAAGAGTTGAATCAATTCCATACAGTGGCAAAATTCTAAGCTTACCAAAGTAGAAGATATTTAGAAATCAGCAGTACAATTCTTCCAAGCATTGTATAAGGCAAAAGAGACTCAGAAAGATGAAGAACCAATGTTTGTTATTCCTAAACTGGTAACTGAACAGGAAAATGCAGATCTTACTAAGGTACCCGAGGAAATTGTTCACAAGACACTGATGGAGATTAATGGAAGTAAAGTGGTAGGCCGAGATGGTTATACTGCTTTGTTTTTCAGCATTGCTGCTCTATTGTGAAAGATGACGTATATGGGGTTGTCAGAGGTATTTTCCAAGGTCAGTTTATGCATAGATACTTCTCCAGTATTACCATTAGCCTCATCTCTAAAAAAGAGCACCCTCAAACTTGGACCGACTATAGGCCTATCAGTTTATGCACCATATTCAACATGCTTGTGTCAAAAATTCCTCATCAGCTAAAATCAGAGTGAATTTATGAAAGGGAGAGAAATTGGAGATAATACACTTATTACACAAGAAATGGTTAATTCTCTAGATAGAAAAATTAGATGTCATAATATGATACTGAAACTTGATTTGCATAAAGCTTATGATAGGATTGATTAGGGAATCTTGGATAGCATTCTAAATAAGTTTGGTTTTTGTGATCAATGGATTAACATTATCAGGAGATGTATTACCAAGGTCTGGTTTTTTGTTTTGATAAAGAAAATTGCTCATGGATTCTTCTTGGGGAAAAGAGGGTTAAGACAAGGAGATCCCCTCTTCCCAGCGCTTTTCATTATCACTGCTGATGTATTATCTAGGAAACTAAATAAGAGCTTTGAAATAAATCCTAGCTGGTATTTTAACTATGGAGGAAAAATTGGTATATCTCACTTAAGCTTTGCACATGACATCATGATCTTCTCTAATGGACAAAAGAAATGTATGAGCCAATTATAGACATCCTTAAGAATTATGAGAATGCTACAGGTCAGCTGATCAGTAGGGATAAGAGTGGCTTTGTGATTAGACAAAGAGCTCCAGCCAATGTGATCTCCAACGTCAGAAATATTACAGGATTCTCTCAACCCACCTTACCATTAACTTACCTAGGAATTAAACTCTACAAAGGAAGGAACAAGAGGCAGCTTTTCCAACATTTATTGGATCATGTCAAGAAAAGGATCAGTGGTTGGAAGATGTGAATGGTCACACCAGATGCAAGGCTTGCCCTAATTAAGAGTGTTCTTTGCTCCATACCTATGTATACTCTTCAAGCTTGCAATCCACCTAAGCTGATTACCAAGGAAATTGAGAGTTTAATGGGTAAATTTTTCTGGGATACCACAGATGAATCCACTAAGCTTCACTGGAGTAAATGAAGTGGTGTATGCAAACCTATTTTCGAAGGATGTATTGGTGTTAAGAGGATCCAAGACTTGATTGACAGATTTTCTATTAGACTATGGTGGAAACTGAGGAGTTATAGGTGCTTGTGGGCCAATATGCTGATGGGAAAATACTGCAAGGAAAAACACACTTCTCACATCAGAATAAAAAACAGCCTTCTCACATCAGAATCAAACCGTCATACTCTTGTAATTGGAAGAGAATTAAAAGGATCTCTAACATTGCAGAAAGCCAGATTGCTTGGAAGTTTGGAAAAGGGAATATTTTCTTCTGGACTGACTATTGGTTTAAGGATTTACCCATTGCCTAGTGCCTTCCAGTCAAAGGGGATATTAATTGTAAAATTAGAGACTTTTTTCCAGGAAAGCAATTGGAATGTTGACAGAGTTTCTTCTCATACACCAACTGCCATTACCAAGGAGATCATCATGACACCATTGGATACTAAGGAAAAAGATGAGGCCATTTGAAAAGGTTTTCTCTACTAGAAAAGCATGGGAATTAATCAGGCAGAAAAACACTAGGCTGTTTTGCGGCAAACTCATTTGGCATAAGAGCATACCCCCTAAAAATAAGCCTATTCATGTGGACGCTGTGGAAATGATGGGTATCTGTGGATTCAGTTTTCAGCAAAAGGCTACAGATTAATCTACCATCCAAATATTAGTGCTACCAAGAGATTGAGACCATTCCACTTGTGTTTCTAAATAGCCAATTTGCTAGAAACTTGTCTTATTTTTTTGAAAAGCTTGATATTCAAAACTACTATGCTAGTTCAATTCAAACAATGGTGTTCTATTGGTTTTTCTGCAACAATTGCACAGAAAGTGGACACATTAGAACAATCATCCCCATCCTTATTTTTAGTTTATTAGAATTCTCACATATGTGTTGCACGGTATCTAAAAGTAATGATAACAATAGTAATTTTAGGGAGACATATTTATCTGGCATGAAAAGTGAAATGTCTAGCTGTCAACTATGTATTTGATGACCGTGGGCCTTCAAATTCACCACTTGCATATAAACAACCAATTCACGTTTGCCAACTAATAAATATTTGTTATTTATATCAGAAAAACATGTCTACTTAGAATTACTCTAATAACAAATGTCAATAAATTTTTTTACAATAAATTATTAATACAGCCAGTTAAGTCATATGTTAGTATTATGAGATATAAGTTTTTATAACTATTCTATCATATTTAGATTTATTTATTTGTCGGTAATACTTTTTGCACTAGTTAATTTCTTTTTCATACAGTGCTTATAGGGGCGGGAGGGAAACTAATATCAGTTATTTATGTCAAATAAATATTTCTCCCTATAATTACTCTAATAATAAATGTCAATGAATTTTTATAAAAAATTTAATATAAATTATTAATACAGCCAGTTGAGTCATATTAATATTATGAAACGTAAGTTTTTATAACTATTTTATTATATTTGAATTTATTTGTTAGTAACACTTTTTGTACCAGTTAATTCTTCTTTTTTTGATACAGTGGGTATAGGGGAGGGGAGGGGAGCGGCGGGTGTGTTTTAATCCAAGACCTCTTGTCTAGAATATGAGAAACATAACTGCCGCAGCACTTGTTTGGATTACAGCACTAGTTAATTATATATATAAATAAAAATTAATTGAGGTGATTCAATAAAAATAAAATGTTTAATAAAAATTGTTGAACAACTATTACAGTGCAACCGTATCAATATTCGGTCCATCTCTCAAATAAATAATCTAACTCTAAATATGGTAAGACTTAAATTATTAAAAAGTTCCAATTTAATTATAGAATCGACAAATTAGAGTAATAAAATTTTTAAAAAAATCAATTGATTATTGCACTACAATAACCATATAAAAAATTCTTAAAAATTATTAAAAATTGAAATTTACAATTAATGTTATAGATTTTTAGAAATTTATTAGTTTAGAGACGTGCTATGCTTGGGTTTTCGAATCATAGAAATTACTATGTGTTTTTCTAGATAGAACTTTTAATTAATTTTGTGTTCGATTTTATAAGTGACAGATCCCTAATTTAAAATATTTGGCTAAAGATACCACTGTGAATTGAGGATCGATATTGGTTAATAAAGGAAAAGATGAATATTATTTAAAAAATTAATATAACAATCTCAAGAAAAAAAGATAAAAATAAAAATACAAAAAAAAATTGAATGATATCACCAAAAATCTTATAGAGCTAGAAACCTCATAGAGCTAGAAATCCTAGAGAGCCAGAAAAAGAGCCCAAAAAACCACTATTCTCTTATTATATATATATATATATATATAGATATATAGATATGGCTCTCAGAAATAACTCCAAACATAAGGGAATCAAGATGTGCAGGGGAAAAGTCATTGACAGTGTGGAAAATCTAATTTCTCAACTGAATAATGGAGGATGACTATCAACCAACACTTGGAAAGGTGATGAGAGCTTTGCCAAGTGGATTAGGGCAACACTTTGTACACAAAATTCTTCACTATCTTTCATCAAATGGAAACATCCTCCAGAGGAAGTTGTGAAGGTGAATATTGACGGATACGGATGTGTAGATTCTGGCTAGATTGCCATAGAGGGTATTTTTAGGGATGTAAATGGGGCATGTTGTATGCTTTTGATGTATACTGGACAAAAGGTACACTGTTAGAGGTGGAACTCAGGGCCATTTTAAAAGGTGTGGAAATTGGAATGCAGTTTAGTTACCATAATCTTATTGTGGAATCAGATTCATTAAAGGCAGTTAGTATTTTAAACCGGGCCAAAGTGGGCCTAATTCTCAACAATGCAAAATGGCTAATATCAATTTATGCACATTCATAGGGAAGGAAATTCAGCTGCTGATTTTCTAGCCTACGAGGGTTTCAAACATAAGCAAGCATCTCTGTTTGTTTCTGCAACTCAATTTCATCAATTGAATGAGATTATTGAAAGAGAAAAACAAGGATACGCCTATAAAAGAATTACTAAAGCTACTGGAAAATAAGACAAGCCATATTACCTTGGAAGCTGCTACATTGGAGATTCTGGATATTCTGAAGTCGAAATAATGTTGACCTCTTTTCTTTTTTATCAAAATCTTGGAAGTCGGATTGTGGGTCTGGAGGTTGGGTGAGAAGATGATGGCCTTCTGTAAGTCTCTCTTTCCAGAAGAAGAAATCCTCTCTGCACAGCTGCTACTCATCTTTTTTTGTTCTCTTCTTTAGGATTGAAATTTGTTTTTTGTATACCGAGAAATCCTCACCCATTCATCCCATCTCTCTGCCTTGGTAGTATGGCTCTTTCCAAATTGCAAACTCCTATCTTTGGCCTTTTCCAAGTTATACCCCCTGGATAAAATTACATGTTCTGAATAGAAACTATTTCTTCAGCCATAATAAGCAAGCGAGCGCTCACATTTTTCTCATTGATCGTACCTCAATCATTCTGAGATGAAGAGTCAAAAGAAGTCAATTTGGCTGACTGTCTAGTAAAAGTCGAGGGAAAACTCTTCAAAATATTTCTGAAGAAATGTCCCCAATGGCTCAACATAGTAGGGGATCTTTACCCATCCATTGCTCATCTCAAAGTAGCGATGGACATCTTCATGAACCCCTTTCCATACTTCAAAGAACTATATCCTAAATCGGCTTACTTCTGGAAGCTTAAGAAGTGTTTGCTTTCTGCTGAAATCTTTGAAGAAGAGCATCACAATTGCATCCCTAGCGATGTGCTTTTGGACGCCCTTGAAGATTATAACATCATGGCAAAGTTCTTTCCATATATCCCCAAAAGGTAGCTCGGAAGGAGAATTGTTGTGGAAAAATTAAGCAAAATCAACTTAGCTTTTATGGTGGCCTTCACTGTTGTACATGTGAAGAAGTACAGGTGTCAGACTCTTAGGATGGAGGATGTTGAATTCATTCCTTAAACGAGAAATGTCGTCTTCAAATGTACTACTTTCCTGAACTTTATGGATTTTTTGTTCTGTAGTTTAAGTCGTTTGGAGTCTGTTTACTGTATGTTTGAGGCTGTCTTGTGCTTGGTGGGCCGTTCATAGCTGGTTGTGGTCTTTAAGTTGTGTCTGTATTTTGGTGGGCCGTTTGTATCTGCGTTGGGTCAGGTCTGGGTCTTCAGTGTGTCTGGCCTTGGGGCTTCTTGAGGCTGAAGCCCGTGTATGGGCTTCATACTTTTGAAGGCCTTCGGGCCCCTTTGTGTGTCCGCCAACCTGGTTGTCTTCGGGCTTGACCTTTTGTATATTTTCTCCTATTAACAAAAATCCAGCTTTAACCAAAAAAAAAAAAAACAAATATAAAACTTGCACTAATTATAAAGCATATTTTAAAAAAATACCTAAATATGAAACCTAATATACCTGCTAAATGTGTTAACTATTAAAGAACTAATGATAGGAAAGTGGACAAAACTTGAGGACTTATCTAAGTGTAAAAATAAACAAAGATTAAGACCATTTATTACAATAAAAATGTGGTGTCAAATAATAATTATAGTGTGAATGTAAGAGTATCTCCAATGCAAATAGTGTATACGTGTGAGAAAGAAATACACAATTTGAATTTCCTCTCACTTCTTTCTATTATTTCTTTCGTTTTTCTTTCTTACATTTTTTCTCTTCATTTTCCTTTTTTTCCTACACAAAGTCAGTGATAAATGAGAGGAAATTCAAAATATATGTTTTATCTTTCTCGTCTGTGCACGCTTTTTTGCATTGGAGATACTTTGCCTATTTGTGTAAAAAAATGGAAAATGAAGAGAAAAAATGTAAGAAAGAAAAAAGAAAGAAAGAATACAAAGAAGTGAGAAGAAATTCAAAATATATGTTTATCTCTCTCGTCTATGCACACCTTTTGCATTGGAGATACTTCGCCTATTGCTAGAAGTTTCTATCTTTTTTCTACCACGAGTTATATACGTGCGTTGCACGCCTTATATAGAAGTTGAAATAAATTTTTATGCATTTGAAGTAATAATAATATCAATTTTTCTACTAAAAGGACGTTCTCCTCCCACATAGAGAGAAATGCACGTGTGGCACTGAGGTGGTTGAAAGGAAATCCCATGTGTTCTGATTCAAAGAATTTGTCTAGCCCACCATTTAAATTTTAAAGCTCAAAAATCCGTCAAACCCTTACCCCTCTACCTCCCAAAAATTCATTCTTAACCCAAACCCCAAAATTCTATATCTCCCTTCAGTCACTTGAAACCCATCCCTCCCCCGCCCAAAGGAAAAGTCTGGCCACGCTAAAAGACATTCCGTCAGAGGCAGTCACACTCAGGTATCGATTCAGTCACCAATTGGCGGCTGCGGCGGGCAGCTTCTGATGGTTTGGTGTGCCTTTTTCCATCGACCTTTTCATCAGAGGTAGCAAAGCAAGAATTTTCAGTCACGGAAACCTAGGGAGGTATAGAAATTAGGGTTGCGGGTGTGACTGAAAATTGGGTGGGGGTGGGTGCCGCATCGCAACTTTGGACCGGTCCCGCGTTTGAACTTTTCCATCAGGTTCTTAATGGCTGGAATTTTTGTTTTGAGGGTGGGGATGGGAGGGTTTCGCGGAAAAGACAGAGAAATTGGGATTTCGGTGTACTGAAATTTGGGTAGATGGGATGGGGTTGGTAGGAGAGAACTTGGGTTTTTTTTTTTTTTAATTTCACATGGTAGGATCAGTTAATGACAATGATTCAGAATGTTAAAATTGGGTGTGGGGACAGAATTGTTTTCCATCTTAGCACCACATAAGGACGTTTTCTCTATGGGAGGGAGAACGTCTTTTTGTTAGAAAAATTTATAATAATATTATAGTAAATGTCGTTGAGAATTGTGATTAAACTATATTAAAGAAATGTTACTGGCTATACGAAGACTAACTTTTTTCATAATAGTATATTGCATCTCTCATGCTTGTTAAATGGGTCATGATGCATCTGTCCCACAATGGGACAACCCACATATGATTAAACTCACACTACATGAGCATCTGGTAGGATAATCTCACTAGACCTATGGCCGGAGATTATTTTTGGCTAGTGTAGAGTGCTTGTAGTTTAGATATTTAACACATGTACATGCAGTCATAATAACATGCATATGTGTAAGCAAAAAGAAAATTTTTCTAAATTCATAGGCTGTGTGAAAGTTAAAAAGAAATTTGGAAGGTGAAAAGTTAAACATTTATTATTATTTATTGACGAGAAAAGTTAAAGATTTATTTAATCATTTAAAATTATCACTAATAGTTTATCTTTTTTAAAGTAAAAACTCAATTCTCATTAATCATCGTGGAATTGGTTACATCACTAGAGAAGGCATTAACAAGCCAACAAAGAGCCTCTCGAAATATGCCAGAACTAGCATTAGTAATTGTTCTTTTAGCTAATGTATGTGCAACAATATTTGCTTCCCTCTTAACAAACTTGACATTACACAAGTGTCATTGGATGAGAGTCTTACAATCTTGCACAATCATTCCAAACTCAGAACTATCTTCATCCTTTGAATACAAAGCGTTCACTACCCCCTTCGCATCCATCTCAAAGACAACCATGTTGAACCCCAAGCTGAATAACCAAGCGATGGCAGCACGTAAGGCCAGTACTTTGGCCTTCCTAGCTGAAGATGCCCCATGTATCAACTGTATTTTGCCTCCAATGAATTCTCCTATATCGTTGCGAATGATAATTCCAACACCAGCCTTTCTATTGCCGTTGGTCCAAGCAGCATCCATATTGCATTTAACATACCCCAAAAGCGGTTTAGTCCCTGTCATTGGCGTTGCTTCCATCTGCACCACTGGCGAGAGTTGCTTCGTGGTCTCAACCTCTTCATACAATGCCGATAATCGAGCATGAACCGTATGTCGTGGAGCTTGAACTTGGCCTTTCCAAAATTTAGCATTCCGTTCTCTCCAAATACTCCAAAGAATTGTGCAAGTCAACCAATATCTTGAGGATCTCGACTCAGTACTTCGTTGAAAAACCTTTCCTTCATCAATGTATATCGCCTCAAAGAATTATCCATGGTAGCTTCTTTCCGACAATTTCTAGCATATGAACATGTCAAAAGTGCATGAACGTTTGTCTTAACCTCTCTATCACAAATGACACATAAAGGAAAAGCAGGCAAACCTCTTCAATTCAGATTTTCTCTAGTTGGTAAGCAATATTGGAAAAGTCTCTAAATGAACATTTACATTTTAAGGGGAATTTTGAGCCTCCAAATCGCCCCTCATTGCCCTATTGTATGGCTACCATCAACTGCTCCCTCTAGATCCTTTGCAATTCTATAATCACAAGGTAAATCCCGCTCTTACCACAATGCCACACCCTTTGACTTGACCTTGATGTGGAGCTCAAAGGAATGTTCTTTATATCTTCTGCACCCCTCTCAGAAAACACTCCCTCAATAAGTTCCAAATTCCATTGACCATCTTGATCAATAAGTTCACTAACACTCATATTCTCCAACCCTGGATATTCTATAGTCTCCAATTTGAAGTTTAGCTCTCTTCGAATCCATGGATCCTTCCACACGTTAATACTTGTGCCATCCTCAACACTCCGTCGGCAACCTTTTTCCAATACTATACAAGAAGACCAATTGATTTCCTACGTAAAACTCGGATTATACCCCATTTGATCATTTAAAAATCCACCCCAGAGACGTATCAAGCTTTGAGGACACAAGCAACTAGAGGATTGGGTCTAGACATAACATTCTATCCCTGCTTCCCAAGCATAGCTAAGTTCAAATCTGCCAAATCACGGAATCCCATATCACCACCTTCCTGAAAACCACACAATCTACTCCAACGAAACCAATTAATTCCTCTTTGTCCATTCGATTTGAAACCCCACAAGAAAGAACTCATCATCCTTTGCAACTCCTTACATAGAGTAACTAGAAGAAGAAATGTCGACATACAGTAGGTAGGAATAGCCTAAGCAACTGTTTTAACCAAAATCGTCCTACTAGCCTTAGAGAGTATTTTACCCGACTACCCATTCAACTTTTTCCACAAACGCTTCCTTAAAAAGCTAAACGCATGTTTCTTCTTTCCTCCAATAATTGAGGGCAATCCTAAAAATCTCCAGGTATCCAATGGAGTTGACAGATTAAGTAGAGAAGAGATAGCAGATCGAACCTTAGTAGTCACATAAAGCCGAAGAAGATATTGGATTTTGTAAAATTCACAGCTTGGCCAGATTCTTCTTCATACTTTCTAACCACTTCCTTCAAGGCATTTGCTTCCTCCATGGGGGCACAGAAAAAAAGAAAACTATCGTCCGTGAAGAAAAGATGAGAAATACTAGGAGCACTTCTCGAAATTCTGCAACCATGAATACTTATTCTATTTTCGGCCTCATGAATAACTGCTGAAAGACCCTCCGCACAAATGATAAACAAGTAGGGAGATAGTGGGTCATCTTGTGTCAACCGTCTAGCTGGTATGATGGGTCCAACCTGTTAGAATTACTGCATTAAGCTCAATTGTCAGACCAATTTGTACATGATAGACCTATTTAATTAATGAGATTAATTGGGTCGGACTGTACATGGGCTTTAGAATTCTAATTAGGTTAGGGTTGAGCTAGGGGTTCATAAGAAATCTATAGATAGAGTGCTTTTGGGTCTCGAATTACGATGACATTTACACACACGTTCTGTATTAACTTGCCAGCACAAGATAATACAGAAGCCCTAATCCCCATTATGAAAAGTTCGTGTTCTTGGATTGTTCTCGCTGTGTGGATTACTATTAGAGGCTAGACGTTTGGATAGCTATGGTGTGATCAGATATACCTAATTTGTTGCTTCATTCTAGGTAACTTTTTGATCACGAATTCCATCTAAGAGCAAGTTTGACCCTGGTGTAGGAATTGTAGTTTTTATTTCCACTGTGCATGTTGTCTATAATTCCTAACACAACCTTTATTCCTTTCACCTTTACTGAATAACGAACGGTGTCATACACAACATAATCATGTCAATCCATTCCTTAGCAAAGTCTCATGATTAACTCTAGATATTTCCGATTGACATGATCATAAACTTTGCTTATGTCGATTTTAAAAGCTACATCTCCTTTCTTCTGCTTCTTTTTATGTTTCATATAGTGTATAAGCTCAAAAGCAACAAGAACATTGTCCGTAATGTTCTCCTTGGCAAAATACGGATTGAAGTTTTGAGATCAGTAGAGGAAAAGCTCCTCTTATACGATTAGCCAATGCCTTTGTAATAATTTTGTCAAGGACATTACAGAAGTAGATTTTCGTAAAGTCCTTCAACATAGCCATATGCTCACATTTAGGGATCAAGGTGATACATGTATCATTCAAAGAGTCAGGAACTATCCAAGACATACAATTCTGTACAATTTCCTCCCCTAATACCGGCCATGCCTTTTGGAAAAACACAGCATTCAGTCCACCAGGTCCGGGTGACTTGTAACATCCTGTAAACTTCTAAAAATTAAAGTAAGCAACATAATTGCTATTTTGGAAGAATTACTTGAATAGCATTGTGTGATTTCTTGAATTGCATTAGAAGATTAAAAGATTGTCAATCAAATGGCAATTAAAGAAAGAATTTGATTCCTATCTGATATGAAACAAAGTAAGGAGACTAAACTACAAGACAATACAAAGTATAAGGACTTCTCGAGCAATCAACCTATGAATCTTATTTTTGCCATGTCATCCCAACATATGTACGACGCCTGATTGTGCCACGTATCACAATTTGATTGGTAGAACTCAAAGATTTATTAAAAACAACTTAATCCTAACTATTATAAATAGGCGAAGGAGTCCTTAAGGTTTCTTTAACCCTTCCCTACCCTCCACCTCTCTCTCTCTCTCTCTCTCCCCGAAAGTAACAAATTTCGTCCAAAAATATCATACTGAGGAAAACTACCATATAAAACTATCAAAAACCTAGTTTTGCCCTTGAAAAAGGTTCCTTATGATATATATAGAAAAGTCACAATCGAAGGAATGACTTTGAAGTGAGAAATATCAAGGTTTTGGAGATCTTTTCCACTTATAATTAAAGAAACCTTTGGAGAATCAAAAGAATATGCAATCTTTGAAAATTAAGAGGTGAGTAACCAGTATTTTGATTCCTTTTCAATCCTTTATTTAGTTTTCATAAATTGAACATTAACTCTATGTATTGTTATGGAAAGAGAGATTGATTTATTGTATTTGTATCGCTAGTTAATACTCTACCCATTTTGAATTACTTTGTAGAACATAATTTTGCTGTGTGGTCTTGGTCATTTTGGCTATGTGGCAATCTTTGTGGCCTTGCTATATGGTATTGGCCAATCATATGCTCACCACGGGTAGTAGTTTAACTAGTAATAAGGCTCATTTGTGCATTCGAATGGTGCTGTGCATCTGAAGGCTTTGTGAATCCCATGGTTTTCTCAAAATGTGTTTTCTTACATGAAAGGTGGATCAAGATATTTGGTTATTCACTGAGTACGTTGCACTTACCCCCTTCATTTCTCTTTGAATTAAGAAGTTTTGTGGCCGGATCGTCCTAAGGATGGAGAAGATACATGTATATGTTCAAGACTTCAGTGTATAGCCGAGGTTTCGTTGTGGGTAGCCTATAATACACTTAATTATCAGAGTGCGCAGTAAAAGCGTCTAAATACTTTTGAATTGTATTTGTAAATTCTCACCCTTTATTTTGCATTGAGATACATATTTAAAAGCTTCTGCTACCGATATTTCGAGATAATATGGTGATGAAATTGGGGGCGTGACATGACTTGTTTGGGTGCATTTGATCAATTGTTTTCTTGAACTCCTCCGAAGTGAAAGGTAAAAGGAGCTTCTCATTATCACTTTCACTAACTCTCCTCTCAACACTGTCAATGACTGGGCGTGAATCCCCTTCATTAGGCTTGAAACGTTGGTGAAAGTATGCTTGTGCAACCAATGCCATACTACCCAATCCTCATGCCAAAACTCCACTATCGTCTTGAATTTTACTAATCGTGTTGCGTTATGTCCTGTCAGATGCCGAGGCATGAAAGAGTTTGGTATTCATATCTCTACTCTGAAGCCAGTGTTTTTTTGCCCGTTGCTTCCAATAAGACTCTTCTTGGATCAATAACAAGCACAACTTAGCCCTCTTACATGCCAACCCAGTAGCATCAGCCTGAACATTTCTTCTCCGCAGCTCTTCAATTTCAGTTTTTAGAGTCTCAATCCATTTCTTAAACTGCCCTTCCCTACTCTACCAATTTATATAAACAGCCCCTAGCTTTGGAATGAGAGGACCATGCAAGTGATTTAAAGTGTCAGAGAAGAACTCACTGTATCCCAGTTCATGCAGCCATCGGTTCTCAAAGCGGGGACGACTTCACATAGGAGGCTGGCAAATACAATATGTGTCCAAAAGCAAAGGAGAGTGGTCCAATATAGGGACTGAAAGTTTGAACAGCATCGCCGTATCAAACCTCTATAACCAACCACTAGAAGCTAAAGCTCATTCCAATTGTTCTCGAACCCAGTTAGTCATACCCTTGCCCTTTTCCCAAATAAATCTATAGCCTTTCAAAGGAAGGTCATGCAATGAGCAATCTGAAATTACCTCTTTGAAATTTCGAATCAAATAATCCTAGTGATAGTTTGTCCTCCTTATCCTCCTGACTCAACAACTCATTGAAATCTCCTATAACACACCATGGTAAATGATCGATTGAGTTTAATCGTCTAATTCGAGCCCATGATTCAGTTCTTCTATTATGGTCAGGGTGGCCATAAAAACCCTAAGTCTCTACCTTGCATTCACATTATCCTCAATTATCAAATCAGTGTGGTTATTTGAATATCCTATGATAGAACAAACATTATTCTGTCTCCAAAAAACCGCCAAACCCCCTCCTCTTCCCTGGTGATAAAAAAAACACCATCATAATGTAAATTTATTCTTATTTCTTCAATTTTATTTGCGTAAACAAGAGTTTTAGATAGAAAGATTACATCTGGCCAATGAGACTTTACAAGTTTACGTAAAACTAAGACTGTACGGGGGTTGCCAAGTCCCCGGCAGTTCCAACTTAAGCATTTCATGATTCCCAGCAGGCCTGGTTCACAGGTCCTACCAATAGTACATTTTTTGGACGAGTATCCATGATGTTATTAACATCATCTATACAAGCATAATTTCATTATCGGCGGTACTATGTCTCTTCTTCCTCTCTTCCAACAATTCAAGCCCATCTTCATCCTCACGGTCCATGTGAGCTACTTGGTCAGACTTTTCCTCAAGCGAATTGTCCTCCAATTGTGTATTAACATCCTTCTTACCCAAATTATTTCTTTCCATAATTTGAGCCCTCAATCCGCCATGCAGAATAGGAATGCTCAGCAATCCCCCCTCTCCAAATTAGTCTCCATATTTGCCTTTCCTTTTTCGTCTTCTGATGCTACTTCCTCGTCAACTTCCTTCAGCCACCAACTGCCTCTTAGATCGGAGTTTCTTTGCAACAGAGCTCGAAGCCAAGTGGCCTACCCATGTGTAACTTCTGCCTCTAAATTGTTGAACAATGCATTATGAAAACATTCAGAATGACCCAATCATCCACAAATGAAGCAGAAATTCGGAAAACGCTCGTACTTGACGTTCACAATGTACTAGCCCCTCCTGCTTTCTAGATTTTCTTGTAGCGTTTAAACGGCAATCGAACATCAGCTTGTACATTCACTTCATGAAACTTCTCCACACTCCTTTGTTGTTCTTACTGTCATACTCCTTGAACAAACCAACAAAGTTTCCAAGTTGCCACATGATAGTCTCCAACATATACCCCACTAGAAGGTCATAAAACTGGACCCAAAAGTTAGCGTAAAATAGCGGCAAGCGTAAAATAGCGGCACTAGTGCAGGGATCTCACCAGCGTTCAATTGGTGCAACACCAGGAAATTGTTAGCAAACGACCAAGGGCTGCCTTCTAACACTGCCTTCTAACACCAGTTTAACGTCAATTGCGTGACAAAACTAGAACATGTAGAGCATGGCACCAATATGTTTAACATGCAGCCCCCTTTTCGGATGCTAAACTTCAGCTATTCGATGTTTCATAGCGTTGAAATTCATAGATCAGGCTGTCAGAAATCTCCCAAGCAAGCAAAGCTCCACCTTTTGCTCTTTCTTACCAGGGTTCTCCAGTCTCCAGAACCAGTTCCTCTTCTTTCTCTATAGCCAAAGCCATATTCGCAAACTGGTTCTCCATAACCAAAGAAAAAGTCTCATCGAACTTGTTGAAATCAACATTACATGATGATATATGAGTGGGACAAGAAAAAGGGCCTCAGAAGGAAAAATGAAAACATTTGGTTTTAAATTAAATTAGTCCCAGAATTAAGCTTGTCAAAACCCAGGGAAGGGGATTATTGTAGTAGCGTTTGAAGTATGGCGTTTGAAGCCTTGCTACAATGGTAAGTTTATTTCTCTTGTCATTCTGAGAATTTGTTTCTCTTATCATTCTGACAAGTTTTATCTTTTTTTGTGGTATTATACATCTACAATTGGATGATTTATAATTTATGGCTACAGGCAAACTCGACGTAATCAGTATAATATGAGGGAAAAATGGCTACGAAGTAAACCATTAGTGCCTCTATCTGGTGAAGGTTAGAGCGAAGGAGACAAGATAATGCTCGATATGGCAACTACCATAATTAATCCTTCAATTAAGTAGTCTGAAAAAGGAAAAGGAATTGCTATGGGTGCTGAAAGGGATGGTGAGATTCTTGATATTAATCAGAATTTTGACTTAGGCCCTACCTAACTCTCCACCCAATGCCAATGAGTTCATTATGCTGGAACTGTCATGGGCTGGGTAACCCACGAACAGTTCAGGTCCTCATGGACCTTGTTAAACACAATAGGCCCGAAATTATCTTTCTTATGAAGACAATTATAGGAAATGTTAGAATGGAGTCTATTAGAATTCAATTGGGCTATGAGGGTCTCTTGGTAGTTGAGAATGAAAGCCATAGTGGTGGATTGGCAATGCTATGGAAGGAAAAAAATATGGCCACTCTTATTAGCTATTCACAAAACCATGTTGATGTGAAGATTTCTATCAAAAATTATCCTCATTGGCACCTCACAAGGTACTAAGGTTTTCCAGAAGGGTCGAGACGCAGAGATAGTTGGAATTTGATGAGAACATTCACAGCTCAATCTCCTCTTGCATAGTGTTGTGTAGCTGACTACAATGATATCCTCAATTACAATGAAAAAGTTGGTGGAGCTCCTCAACTGAATTTGATGATTACTGGGTTTTGACAAGCAGTTGATAATTGTAATCTGGTGGATAATGGCATGAACAACTCTCCATTTACCTGGTTTGGAAGTCGAGGTACGGACAAAAGCGTGTAGGAGAAGTTGATAGAGTCCTTGTTAATCATAACTGGTCTAGCACCTTCCAGAAAGTCAAAGTAACAAATCTGGGGTACTTTACATCGGACCATGCTCCAATTTTTGTGCAGCCATATGATCCTCATAATAATCCAGGGAAAAGAAAGTTACGCTTCGAGAAGTTTTGGTTAAAGGAACTAGATTGCAAAGCTGTTATTAGATCTAGCTGGGAAAGTTAGACATATTTATATATCCAGAAACTGATAGAGAACTGTGGTTCTAATTTGGTTTGGTGGAATAGAAAGCTAAAAAGGAATTTTGCAGTAGAGTTGCAAGAGCAGAACTGAAATGAAGAAGTTACAGATACAAAGAGATGCAGCCTCTGTCGAATTGTTTAAGAAAGTTCAACAAAGATATTTCGAAACATTCGGGAAGCAGGAGACATTCTGGAAACAAATATCTAAGCAATATTGGCTAAAAGAAGGGGATTCCAATACTAAATATTTTTATGCAGCAGCTCCAAACCAAAGGTGACAGAATAAAATTGATAGGTTGAAGTATGCAGATGGTAATTGGCAATCCAAATCAACTGGGCTACATTCTATGATTAAGAATTATTTCCAAAATCTTTTTTCCTCAAACTGCAGTGATGAGGAGGCTGATTTCATTATCTTAAACATAGAACCTACAGTAAGTACTGTTCACAATGAAACATTGCTAGCACCATTTTCAGATAAGGAAGTTTGAAGCGCACTTTTTAGTGTGCATCTAGATAATTCACCACAGAATTGGGACACTCTAGGACCTGATGTTATTAAGGCATGCCTAGATTTTATTGATGATTGTAATTTTCTGGAGAACTTGAACAACACCTCTGTTGTATTAATCCCAAAGAAACAGGGACCAAAAAGTTTGGGGGACTTACGTCCTATATCTTTTTGTAATGTCCTATACAAGATTGTTGCTAAGATGTTGGCCAACCATTTAAAAGTCATTCTTCCTTATATAATCTCTGAGTCACATTGTGCATTTGTCCCAGGTAGAAAGATCACTGATAACATTTTGATTGGATTCAAAGTCATGCACTATTTGAAATGGAAATCTCAAGGGAAGGATGGATGGATGGCGTCGAAGATTGATATTACTAAAGCCTACGATCGGGTGGAATGGGGATATCTAAGGCAAGTGATGACTCGGATGGGCTTCTCTAATAGATGGATTGACTTGACATTCCTTTGTGTTTCCACTATTAAATACAACATCATATTTGATGATGCGGAGATTGGACCTATCATTCCGAGAGAAGGGCTGAGGCAAAGATGCCCTTTGTCTCCATATCTGTTTATACTTTGAACTGAGGGGCATAGCACATGGAGCACTAGTAGTTTCCCATCTTTTTTTCGCAGATGACAGTCTCCTCTTTTTCAAAGCAGATTACAGAGAATGTGAGAGAATCAAAGCGATACTTACCGAATATTAGAAGACGTCTGGCCAATCTATTAATCGACATAAATCATCTATCATTTTTAGCAAAAATGTGACAGAGGATGGAAGAAGTGTGATTAAATCAATTCTGGGCATCAACCGTGACAGTGGCTATGAGAAATATCTTGGATTGCCCTCATTAATTGGAAAAAAACAAGACGGAAGTATTTGGGTTTATCAAAGATCGAGTGTGAAATAGAGTCCAATGGTGGAAGGAAAAGTTCCTCTCGCGGATAGGGAAAGAAATCCTCCTCAAAATAGTTGCCGAGGCGATTCCCAACTACACAATAAGCATATTTCTTCCCCTTGAGTTGTGTTCCAAACTAGAGAGGATGATGAATTCATATTGGTGGGGTACAGGCAAAGGCAGAACAAAAGGAATATGTTGGACAAGATGGAATCAATTATGTGTTGCAAAGTCAAGAGGTGGACTAAACTTCACGCATCTACTTGAGACGAATTTGGCTGGAATTTTACCACCAATCCACATGATCTTGTGTGCAAAATTTTTAAGGCATGATATTATCCCAAATCTGATTTTGTAGAGGCTGGAATTAGGAATAATCCCAACTATGTTTGGAGAAGCATTCATGTAGCACAACATCTCATGAAGAAGGGAAGACGACATAGAGTTGGAAGAGAAGATACGATTAGAGTATAGCATGATCCCTGGCTGTCTGGTGATAATCAACACTATATCACTTCAGAACCATTGCCAGAAGGAGACAATATCAAAGTACAATAGTTGATGACAGAGGATGGAATGAAATGGGACAGGGATATCCTTCGAGACCTTTTCAATGAGCAAGACCGATGCCTAATCTGGCATACTCCATTAAGCATGAGGAGCACATCAGATAAAGTAATATGGCAGTTTGATTTGAAAGGAGATTATACAGTTAAAAATTGTTATAAAGTGGCGCAACAACTCATATGGCAAAGTACATTACCGAAAAAGGACACCTTTTGGAGCAAAATATGAGGGTACCCAAAAGTTAAACGTATGATTTGGAGAACTGCTTTGAATACACTTCCAACAGTTGATCTATTTTGAATTAAACAGGTGAATATTGAAGCTCGATGCTCGTTTTGCTTGGACAAGAATGAAACAATACTTCACTGCTTTGTATTTTGCAAATTTGCCAAACAAGTCTGGAGGGCATCTACAACTGGATTTGTCCAAGGTACGCACAATTCCTTTTGAGATTGGCTTACCATAATGATGGAGAAAATTAATAGCTCAGAACTGGAAGTTCTTGTTATGATCTGCTGGTCCATTTGGGATAACAAAAATGCAGTGGTATGGAATGCCAAAGTTCTCATGATTCATACAGTTCTTAGACAAGCTTCCTCGGTCTTACAAGAATGGAAGGCTTTGCATATATCTCGAACCCAACTTCCCACGGCTGTTGAACATGAAGGCGATGATCATAGATGGCAGAAACCTATGGAGGGTTATTCTAAACTAAATATTGACGCAGCTACATTCCAGAAACAGAGAAAAATTTTCTTTGAAATGGTTATGAGAGATAACTCTGCATTGGCAATGTATGCAAAGAGCATAGTTATTGACGGAGAGTTCGAGCCTCGGCTAGCAGAAGCTATGGAGATTAGAGAAGCTTTAAGTTGGATAAAGAGAAAGGGGTTTCCAACTTAATTGTGGAGACAGATGCACTGCTAGTTTTCAAAGCACTTACAGGATTTACCAAGGATCAATCATATTTTGGAGCTATTATTGAGAATTGCCATTCTTTTTTGGGAGATTTAATAAATGTCAAATTTTCTTGGACTAGGAAATCTATGAACCAGGTTGCTCATAGCTTAGCTCAGACGGCTGGCTCTATGACAGATTCCGTGGAGTGGTCGGAACACTTTCCTGATTTTATTTCTGATGTACTTCATATTGACGCTATGAATTAATAAGATATTTCTCCTTCAAAAAAAAAAGAAAAAGAAAAAGTCTCATCGAACTTCACAGAAAAGATCAGCCATTCCATTACCTTAAGCCAGAAACCCTAAAAGCCTTCTACAAGAGAAGGAGAAAAAAGCTCTCCATTAGAGAGAGAAAAAACAAACCAACGACATTCTTATATCACTAATGGTAATAATGAAATAAAACTTATTAAATGTTAAATATGGATATTTTTGTAAATTAGGGAAATAAAATAGTGGCGAAGTAGGAAATCAAAAGTTTCTCATTCATTTCCTTTTGTTATTTTATATATAGTAGACTAAGAGTATGTTTGATTGCCATAATTTTCCATGAATTTTTCACCTAAATTTCCACTTTTGTGCTATTTGATTGGTTTTTTCCATGGAAAATATTTTCCTACTTTTGGTCACGTAACTATATTTTCTAGTCCTTGGTGGGATCTGTAGAATTCATTTTCCAGGGAATTGGAATTCCATATTTCTTAAAATACTGGATTCTTTTTTAACTTATACAATATAAAAAATTGGAAAACACACACGTGAATTGAGAATTTCACATTTTTTTCCTTTTTCTTTTTTCTTTTCTTTTTTTTTTGAGATTTTATGTAACATGACATTTCTTGTCAATATTAACGAAACATAAGACCTTATAATCATTTCAAATTTTCTAATTATGGATCGTTATAAAATTTATAATTTTGTTTTATCTTCATATTTACGCACAAAGCACTCACTGAATTTCTTGCAATTTCTTTTTTACTATAAGTTTCTACTTATTAAGTGCATTACTGGGATAGTTACTGGCCTCAAAATTATTCATTGAATCATAAATGATAAACTGTATGACATGACTATAATCATTAGAAAATCTCACTCTATGTACCCTATCTTCATAATCATTCTCAAACCTTCTCATCATATCATCATTGTCCATGAAAAAAATCATGTAGGACAAAAGCTTGACATTAATTTTTTTTATTCGTTGTAATTTGATTTCGTCTCAAATATAAACATATATTCAGCTTAAAATTGAAATTTGCGTATTTTTGACAAATAAAAAAATTTGGAAAATAAAAAATACATGGAAAAAAGTACAATTTATATATGAAACTTGATAATTTCTATAAAAAAATAATGACTATCAAATAATAAAATTTGGTATTTAATATTGTTTCTATGGAAAATAATATATATCAAGCACCAAAAAATGTTTCTATGGAAAATAATATTTATCAAGCACCAAAAAATGAAAAACAACAACTATTTCTAGGTAGAAAATTAAGCCAATCAAATATGTGTAATTAAAATTTCTCATGAAAATTAATATTAGGGAATTTAATTATCTAAAATTCATCTTCTTTCCATATATTTTCCATACTTTTAATCAGACAACATTACCTAAATATATGAGAAAAAGGCAATATTACCCTTTATTTTAAATAAAGCAAAAATAAAGACAAAAAGAAAAGGCAAAGCAAACTAAAAATATATAGAAGCAAAAAAGAATGTGCTTTTATGCATAAAGGTATTACATCAAGGTTTGAGATTTTGGTTCAATGTTTTGAAAATAATACTTTCCAATGTCCATAACCAATGTTACAACATTGGGAGTTCCTGCTTACTTTTGAATGTTTAGGATGTTTTGTAGAAGAACCCAATAGGTTACAAATGATTTATGCCAATCTTCCTTTGATTTAAGAAGTTGTGCTATTCGTTTCAAAAAAAAAAAAAAAGAAAGTTGTGCTATTTAAACAAAAATACATACAAAAAATCTAACAAAATTGACATATAACACAATTCTATTTTTCAACATATCATGTTACTTTTACATCAACACTAATCACATAAGACATATGTCAACTTTGTCACTTTTTTTATTTATCTTCTTGTCCAATTAGAATTATTCTTGATTTAAGTGATAATTAAAAGTAGAATAGTGCTATTGCGCCCCCCCACCCCACAAAAAAAAAAAAAAAGTAGAGTAGTGCTATTTATTACCACTTGTGATTATCACTATATTTAGAGGGTAATGTTATCAAGAATCACTGGTGTTTGACACTATATTAAGACGGTATTAAATGATAAGTTGAATTAAGTGATAAATTTATTTATTCATTTAATTTCACTTATCATTTAATGACACATTGGATGACACTTAGAGTGGTGCTAAGTACCACTGGTGCTACATAGCATTATTCATATTTAGATGATATTAAATCACAAATCCGGTTATTAAAAAAACAGTAGATTAATTAATAATCATTTTGCAAGCCTTTTTACAGTAAAAAATGAATAAAAATGGAAAACAAATAAAAAGGATCGAAACATTAGAGAAGGAAGAGAAAAATTGGGTGCAAAATTGCCAGAGTTTTGAAAGATAAGGAACTAAATATGCAAGCTACCATTTGACTCAAGAATGGCTTGCACATTCCGCTTTTGATTCTCTTCCCGTTGAAAATGTTGAAGCAATGGCATTATTAGAAGAGTTGAAATTTGCTAAAGAGCATAAATTTTGAGTTAGTATAGTCGAGATGGATTGCTTATGAGTAGCACAGTACCTTAGCTCGGCATGGAGCTTCACCCAAACACACTCTTCTACGCAAGATTAAGCTGCTTTTGACTCATTTGGATTGTAGACCTTCTAATTTCATCTGCGATGAGACAAATGGAGTTGCCCACACCATTGCGAATTCCTCCTTATCCTCTTTCTTCTTTTGTAATTGGACTTATAGAATCCCGTTCTTTATTTGTTCGGCTATTAGCCATGGTATATAGCAATGCAAATCTCCTTTCGACGGAGGAAAAAAGCTCACCCAATATCACCAACGCTCAATTTCTATACACTTCCTAATTCCTATGACACAAAAATTTACATGGTCCCATTGTTTATTTGTTCGGTTATTAGCCATGGTACATAGCAATGCAAATCTCCTTCCGACGGAGGAAAAAAGCTCACCCAATATCTCCCATGCTCAATATCTACACACTTCCTAATTCCTATGACATAAAAACTTACATGGGTCTATGTCTCCTAACTTTCTTTCAATTTTCGCTATTATCAATCATTTTTTCTCATTTACTCCATTTTCATCATTTTACAGCACCTTTTTTTAATCATCATTTTTAACACTCTTTTACATTTATACATCCACCTCTACATCCTCCACAACTATTTTATTATTATATTTCAATTTCTTTCCATCTCAGTCCCTTTCTTTTCACTTTTCCAACTCTTTTTTTACTACATTTCTTTCCATTTCTCTTCAATTAAAATAATTATCTTCTTCTCTTTATCTCTTTCTTCCACATGACTGAACATTTCAGCAATCCATAAACATAGTAAGAGCATCTATATTGGTGGTGTTAAATTAGGTTATTAGTGAAGTTGTTAGTTAATACATCAAATAATAGCTACATTGGTGGTGTTAAGGAAATTATTACAAGAATCATTTTTTTGTTAGTTGTTAACTTTGTTGTTAACTTTAACAATAATTTTAACATTATGTTAAAACTTAATGCTTTTAAAAAATTCTTTTTTATTTATTTAATAAATTTTGACCAATAACTTTTGGCAAAAATAGTGCCCCACTTGAAATTTTGTTTGACGCATCCAATGTGACAATTCAATAGTCGTTAATTTGAACTTTCATACGTGACATTTAACTTCTTAAAATACATTTTTTGTTTATGTGGATGGATAAATTTAACAACACCAATATAAATGTGATAAGCAACACTTTTAAGTAATTTTCTTAAATAAGAAAAAAAGAAAGAGAGAAAAACTCATCTGGCCCCTTTTAAACTTGAAAGTTGAGACCACTTTACCACTTATATTTCAAATTTTTTAGCACACAAGATTCTTAAAAGAGCATAAAATGCTAACGCTTTGTTGCAGTTTATACCTTATGCATGTACATAATATTTTAATTGAGTAGACTGGAGAACAGAATAAAAAAATTTATTTTGTTATCTCGCAGTAACATCCACAAAACCCTATAACCAAGTAATCAACAACAGTTTCGTCCGCGAATGTTCTCGTTTCGGATACTGGTCCCAAAGGTGAAAATTTAGGTGTTGAAAATCCCAAAACTGCATAACTTCTGGCGCTTCTGGTCCTTTTGGATGGAACACTTCCAAAATGACCGTTAAATCTATGGTTATTTCGGATGCTTGACATCTAAAAGGCAAATAGCAGCAAAGAATATAAGATGTTGGAACTTCACCACTAAAATTTCCACCTCTGATACCAACATACAAAAAGAGATACCATTAGGGACTAAACGCACAATTACCCCTAACATCAATAATTTCAACAACATGATCACTTAAACCGTCTGTTTCAGTTATAAGATGCAGCCAAAAAAAAAAAGGGAAAAATTGATGCACCCACCGAAGCTTAAAATTTTGGAGGTCGCTTACTGAGGAATCAAATTCATG
The DNA here is from genome assembly GCA_963692815.1 of Nyctanthes arbor-tristis. Lineage (NCBI taxonomy): Eukaryota > Viridiplantae > Streptophyta > Magnoliopsida > Lamiales > Oleaceae > Nyctanthes > Nyctanthes arbor-tristis. The sequence goes on from CAVNYN010232565.1 coordinate 25,574, forward strand.
ATAATGGAGATGGTGAAATTATATATCTACATGATCTATGCTTGTAAAATGAGAAAACAAAATAGAATACTCGTAAAGAAACATATGGTCGAATATGAAAAGCAAATGTATTTCACTCTGCAATCCTACAGATGCATTCACTATGTATTTTATGAAACAACCACCAAATACTTCTTGTTCCGAGCCGAATTCTTCGTAGTTGTCTTCTTGGCAGTTGACTTCCTCTTTGAAGTGTTGAACCCCATTCCACTCTCCTGTTGGCAAATTGAACAAAGTCACGTTATATGAGACTATTGACAGAATCTTAGACAGTACACCAATTTTCAATGTCACAAACACACGATAATTCATCGAATGGTGAGTTCAATGTTGCCGGACAAGGTCTATTCTACCACACAGATGATGATGTTCATTCTCTAACCATCTTAGATAGTATGCTGAGAAACTTCAGGGTAAGAGCATCTCCAACAGCCTTTTCACTTTTAAAGAGTACTTTTTCACATTATAGAGAGTATCTTTTTAATTTATAGGGAAAAAAATTTAATTCACGTCAACAATCTCTTTATTTTACTCATTATATTAAGAAACAATTATGACGATGTTTTATTTTTAATCAACATTTATAATTTTAATTGTCTGTGGCCAATAAGAGTTAATTGCAATTTTGTTGAACCAAGAAAAGATTATTGAAATATGTGACCATTAAATTATAGAGAGTGGGTTTCCAAAGTCCCTCTCTATTTCAAAATATTAAAATAAACAGTCTATTTTAGCTTACTTTTAATGCTGGACTCTTTAAATTAAAGAGAATTTTGTATTTAAAGAGTATATTAGAGATGCTCTAAGGGAAAGAAAATACGCTACCCTGGTGAATGATAACACCTTAAGGCTCAAACCACTAGGAAATGAGACAGGAAGGACTGAACTATACATCCATATTATTATAATGCGTAGGCACATGTGAAAAAAATGAGATGAGAAAGTACCTCTCTGTATTGTCGGTAAGCAACTTGACCCCTCAACTCTTGCCCATTTTTGTTCACGTACACCTGGCAAAATTTTAGCAATTGAGTTAGTAGTACAGTTACACAGAGAGAGAGAGAGAGAGAGAGAGAGAGAGAGAGAGAACAACTAGAAATGGTTAAGCAACGATGAAGAAAGCAAATTAGAGAGGACCTTTTATGATGCAAATGAAACATCGTAGTTATTTTCTGAATTGAGCTCATTTTGGGCAGAAACATAACAGTTCCATAGTCTCTATAGATGGTTACATGGTTAGCATTCTTTTTATTTCAAAACTTGAAAGGACGCGTACAATAATTCTCCTAAAAAGATAAAAGAACTTGATCATAACAGAAAGGGCATTCTTTTTATTTCAAAACTTCAAAGGAGGCATATAATTGTCCTAAAAATTAAAGAACTTCATAACAATAAGGGCACGGCAAGTTCTAATGAACATTAGCACCAATGAAGTAATTTATAACCTACTACTGTCTGGTCTAGGAACACATCATCTAATGATGAAATAATTCAATAGTTTGAGTTAATTCATTAATAATACACAGCCCTAGAATACTCTGAGGTTTCTAGTGTTAAACTGGAAAATGGGAAAGAGAAGATAAGATTACTGAAACATAAACTAATCGTGCATACAAAATGATGTCCAACTTACTCTCTGCCCATCTGCATTTGTAAACCAGCCGGCAGACTTACTAACAGCATGTATCCTTCTTTTGCCACAATCTTTTGGAATTCCTGCACAACTTTTAGGATTCACCCAATTCTCAGATTCTCGTAATATCTCACTAACAATCGAACCACTTTTGTTTTCTCTGGTCCTTATGGAGCTTGTCCCAGCACTTCGGCTCTTGGCCGTTTTCTTTGAGGTTTCTCCATGGCTAAATTGGCCCCTGCACACACAAAATGCAAATATGAAAACAAAAACTTGAAAGAAGTGAAAAATATATGAAGAACGGCATAAAATTATTACATGTAATCAATTACTGATGCATCATGTGGCATAAGACTTTGAGAATTCCCTGCTCCTAAGGGCATAAAATGAGGCAGACGATCCCGGACTAGTTTTCGGACCCTGGGATCCTCATGGGAAAAATAACGGTGAGCTGGAGGAAGAGACGTGTCCTGTTGTTGCCCATTGGTTTTGTCAAATATTTGGTTTGAGCCCTTGCAGTTATTTTGTGCAGCACTCTTATCTTGAACAGATCCGAAATATTCTTTACAGACCTCATCAAAGGCAGGTGTCGGAATGTGGAAACTTTTCTCTGTACGGAAATCTTCCCACAAGTCCTCAGTTTGGTATTTATCAACTGATGCTTCTGTTGCTCTCTGTTCAATTGGAGCTGCATGTTGCTTGTGATTTGATTGGCTTCTTTTCAGTGGTGAAATTGAATGATATGCTTCCTTGCTTACATCTTCACTGGCAGAAGGATCATCAGAATCAGAATCAATCAATTGAAACCTTCTAAGAGGACTGACAGTTAACTTGGGAAAGATAGATTTGCTGCTGCCCATTTCCACATTTGAAGCTGAAGCACTGGAACCCTCTTTCTTTTCTGATTTCACTTCACTTGCACAATGTGACCTCAGAATCCCAGGCCGACAAAATATGAACTTTGAGCTGCTACATACAGAATGTGTTGGAGGATCACCTACAATATCAAATTTCCTTCAGAGATAAAATACAATGAACAAGAGTAATATACTGCCAGAAAGTCTCAGGATTATTCGTGTAATGTTTAAATAGAGGTGATTAGTAACAGAGGAGCAAGCACGGTTTCCTCAGCCCCTAACGATTTCAATTGAGATATAATGAAGCAGTTCTGACACAACCACAACGGGCATCATATAGCCAACAGAATCTTATTTGTGCTTGGCGTGTAGTGAGGTTCTTTGATACTTTCCGACAGACTTAAAGACTGTTCTTTCCACCAAATTCTGCATCAATCATGTCTAGTGGTAGCATCACAGCATCTTCAAAGTGAAAACTATGCATCTGCTTCAACAGTAACAATAATATTTCAAAAGTTCCCCATGGCAATTACCCTATTAAATATGACGCACTTCCCTACATATGGAGATTGGAACACCTCCTTATAACCGATTTTGAGAAAAAAAAAAATGCACTTAAATAGGGAACCCCAACTTAGATGGTCGAAACCTCTTTTTCATAGACCCCAAAACACTCAACTTTTGTGAAAAAATAAGCAAAATTGATAGTGTCAAAATCATGTATTCTAGTAAATTTACCCATAACTAAGCAGAAAGGAAAAAAAAAATTAACTAGCCTACATCAATCATTTGTATAAACATTTTTTTTTTTACTTGAGCAAATAAGATATGATTATTCACCTACTTTAAGCTTGATCTGTATTTGTAAATGCTTGAAAGGTTAAGAAGAGAGCGCAACCTAGAACGAGTTCCCCGGGAGCAGGGAGTAGCGGGGTACTGCATGAAACGAAGTAGCAAGTATTAAACAAATATTTGTCCCTAATTTTTCTTTTTCTTTCCCTTTTATACTGATGAATCCTAGAAGGATATAGAAACCACAAAAGTAAACAGCTTAGATAATTGCATAATTGGGTATTCTAGAAATTAAACGAGCAGGAACAGCATAAAGAAACAAAAAAAAGATTGAATCTTGGTACCGGGTGGCTTATCCTCCTCAGAAGAGAAATACTCAATCTCATCATCCACATTGTTGCACCATGTATCACCTTTCGGGTTCACCTTTTGCACCTCGGCTTTGGGTCCCCGCCGGAGCCTTTTATGGGCCCGAGGAGGCTCCGGGTCGAGAACATTAGATGGCAACTCAAAGTCATCGTCCTCTTCTACTATTGGCTCGAGACTGGCGGCGGTAGAGGGAAATGCTGGCGGAGAAGGGTGGGGACTGGGACCCGAATCTAGGTCCAAATCGAGCCCTAAAGAGAAGGATGGAGGCTCAAAATCGAAATCGTCCATGATCATGTCAAGAAGTCAGTGGGTTTAGGCTTGGATTAAACGTAGGATTTGAAGTGCAAAACAGACGTACTTGGGGGAATTTTTTTCATATTCTGCTTTTGCGCCTAGAATTTTAGAAATGGCGCGCTGAAGCTGTAGCCATTGAGATGAGTTCTCTGCTAATTAGTGTCCCCTTTGCCAACAAATTATAAGTGCTCAAGTCAGGTGTGAACATCATACAGTTATAGGAATTAGTTGTGCGTCTCAGAAAATTGTAATTAATTGACACCAAACACTTAAAAATGCTTTAATGAAAGCTTTTTTTTTTTCATTTTTTTTTCGTTGAAATTGTGGTTTTCATACAAATTCTGAAGTTTTTTAAAAACTGGAAGGGTTGTGATCTCGGTGGAAAATAAAGCACAACAAAATTGCATAAAATTAGTCCAATACCAAGACAAGAATGAGAAGAAGCAACAAAGTGATTGAGTAAGCAACTAAATTCTATTTTCGAGAAATATAATTGCAAGAGCCACAATAACATTCAATAATCAAATTAGAATAGTTATATTGACACAACAGTTTGATTTTATTAGCAAAGGTTCACAACTTTTGCATTTTTTTAGCACTTTTGTCCCTAATCTTACAATTTGGATGAACACGTCCTTAACCTTTGCATTCATTTCACGTAGCATCCGTTTGATAATTATTTAAATGAAATACTGTTACAGTTAGAATTAAATTTTAAATTGGGTTAATTTCACAAAAGGTCTATAATATTTGAATTAAGAATCGGTTTTGTCCCCAACCTTTTTTTTCGCTCTCCTCGATCCCTAACATTTCATAAATGCGCATGATAAGTCCCTTTTGACACCATTCCCTCAACTTTTCATGGAAAATGATGGTTATACATTTTTAACTAGTTAATTTTATAAATAAAACATTTAAAAGTATTAAAAATAATAAAAAAAGAAAACACCCCACCCCCACTCTCTCAACTTGCTGCTGGAAATAACATCAAATGCTGCCATTGCTGGCAGCCAAAATGGGAGGGGATTCAACCCCCAAAATGGCAGGAAATGGGGGATTAAACCCCCATTTCAGCGTTTTTCTGCTAGAAATGGCAGCAAAGTTGCTGCCGGAAACTACTGTCTTTTCCAGCAGCAAAAAGGGGGGTGAATCCCCCTAATTTGCTGCCAAAGACGGCAATAACTGTGGGGATTCACCCCTTCCCCCAAAAAAAATTTGGCGGCCGGTTTCCAACAGCAAGTTGAGAGGGAGGGGTGTTTTCTTTTTTATTTTTTATTATTTTTAATATTTTTAAATGTTTTGTTTATAAAATTTAAAAGTTAAAAGGGTATAACCATCATTTTCCATAAGAAGTTGAGGGAATAGTGTCAAAAGAGACTTATTGTGAGCACTTATAAAAGGTTGGAGACTCAGAAGAGCAAAAAACTGGTTGAGGATGAAACTGATTCTTTACTTAAAGGTTATGGGCCTTTTGTGAAATTTACCCTTTTAAATTATCGTCATGTGAGAATATAGAAAATAATTGAAGTAATTATCATTTTATCAACATTTTATGGTTAAAATAGATGGATTATGTCGATAAAGATCTTTGATGAGAGTTTTCGAGAAGTTAAGACCCTAGACATTAAAAAAAAAAAAAGAATAAAGATGAAACCACTACATTTTGTAAAAATTGGAGATCTTTCATGAAATTTATCCTTAATTCAAGACTACTGGTAGTTTAGAAAAACCAAAATTATCATGTCAAGAATTTAAATGTTAGATGTGATATAAATTTGCTTTTTAATAAATATATGTGTAAGTGTATGTTAAAATATCTCCAATAAATTCTTTAAATATTAAACGCTCTCTATTATTATAGAAAAGTAAATAAATGCTTAAAAATCACTCTAATAAACTCTTTAAATTACGTTTTTAAAATAAATTGTGACGTCCCGATCAACTTGTTGATTTCCATTAACATTAATTGAGGTAGCTAAGTTAAATAGTTAGTTGGATTTAAGTTAGACATTAGTTTAGAATAAAGGTTTAATTATTAAATACCTAAAGAAATTCAAAGTGGTAAATAAAACAAAGAGGACACAAGTAAAATAAAACAGCAGACTCAAGTCGGGCAGTGGAATTTTCTTCTAAGATAAGTGTGTACGTGGGGCTAAGTTTAGGACAATATCCATGGGTTCACACTTCAAATTTTCGGCAAACCTTATTGGGAGGTAAAGGCACGTTCAACAGAGAGAGTAGAAGATAAATCAACACAAAAAAAAAAAAAAAGAAAGTGAAATCAGATTGGAGAACACTGGCGGTGCAGATTTTTTCAGCTGAGACTAGAGGCTGGCCGGGTCCCTTTAATTGTTTAGCCTTATCAACTTTTGTTTATATTATATACCAACTCAAAACTTACCAAAGGCAAAAAGAGAAGTCGTGCAGCTGAATATAGGACACAAAAACAGGGGAATATTGGGAGACAATCCAGCAACTTAATTCTCAAAGTTTGAGTGAGGATTTGGAAGGAAGTCAGCAACTTCGCTCTCAATCCAGCAGCTTGTGAAGAGGAATAACTTGTCAAGAAGCAAGGTAAAGTAGAGGAGTTGCATTAAGCTGAATTTCTTCCATATTCAGCTAGCAAAACCGGGTTAAAATTTGTCTAAAAATCTGGAGCACAGAGACATAAGTTAGGAGATAGAAATCTGATTTAATGACTTCATATCCAGGCTCTTTTGTCCTTTGAAATCTTGCTGCGGGTAGGGCTGGTTTGTTGAATTCCTAGAAGGCTAAAAGGTATGAAAATGAGTATCAAACTGATGGTAGATGATAGGTTATGCCACTGATAGAGTACATATTTATGATTCAATTCACAAGTATTGAATTGAAGGGCAATTTTAGTGAAAGGGAATTCGATGCTTATTACCATGTATTCTGTACTTGTGATAGTTAATTGTATTAGAAATAGCAAAGTATTTAAAGCATATATATGGAGCAAGATAAGCTAGGAGGTGACCTACTACTAAGTGAGTAGAGGACATAGTTGTTTAATGTCGACTAGTATACATATCTACGCAAGAAGCATAGATACATAAGAAGATGAGCTACTTATTTTTCATATAGAACCTCACTTGGATCATTTCACTTAACTAGCATTTAAATTAGATGATTTCATGTCTAACAGGAGATAGCGAAGAGATAGGAGCTTCCTAACAGCCGAGCTAGATCGCTTACGTTAATTGTTTTGTGAGTGGAAAAGTTTTTTACTCTTCCGAAAATAAAAGATCGTTATGCTATTATGTTTTGTGAGTTTGATGAAAGCATTTACTCAAGTTATGTGATTTCTCTAAATTTCTTGTATAAGCTTGAGTTTAAATGATGTTGAAATGTTACATTAGAGATAAAAGTGAGAATTAAGAGATATTTTGGAATCTTTTCATTTTGTATCCAGTGATTTGATATATTGAGAAATGCTCCGTTCTCGGAGTGTGCCGTTGGCTTGTGTTTGGAGTCAATATTTATGGAGTGGGCCATTGGCCTGTGTTTGGGGTCACGGAGTGGCTATAGGTATGGGTTCAAAAGCGCGATATTATGTGCGCGCATAGACAGATTCCAGTTAGCTTACGGGGTACTTTTGGTTTGATTTCATTTAATATTATTAAGTTTTGAGATTACAGATTTGATCTCTGAAGATGATATGATATTGATTTAAGCTCATATTTTTCAGTTATAGTGTTCTAAATTACTTTTCTCAATTATTATCAGTTGCTAAATGAATTGATCATATTATTTCAATATATTTATATGGCAAAGAAAGTATAGTTAATTATTTTCAAATTTCTCCACTCGTTGAGCGTATTAGCTCACCTATTTTGAAATGATTTCTCTTATCAGGCAGCAAGTGATGATTTTGGGCAACTTTTGGATCACAGACTGCGCCTTTTGAAGATAGTAATCTGATAGTACTTAGTATGAGCCACCTTATTAGCATGCAGTTATTAGTTTTGGGTGCATGTTCGTTTTGCATGTAATTTTGTGACAGGTATAAATAGATGGTTAGATAGGCTCACTGCATCATTTGTAGTATTTATACTACTTTGTAAATTAAGCAAAACTTTGGCTTTTCTCTGTTGTACTAGAATGATTTGATTTCTAACATAATATGGTTGGGTAGTGTTTTGGGAATGTGAATATAAATCATATTGCGTCAAGTTGAGAAGGTGGGTTTTTCCTTAAAAATAGAGGAGATAATGTCAACATTTCTATAAGTTAGTATGCACAGTTAGACGCCTTGATGGTAGGTCGAACTTCTAGTTGGTATCTACTGTTGGCGCACTTCACTGCTCGTGTCCACTAGTGCTACTCGGGGTGGGGCGTATCATAAATAGTGGAGTTCGACTATCTAAATTTGAAGAACCAAGCCCTCCATAATTTATTGAGGGTACTTACTGGTAATGCCAAGACTTTGGGCTGGTCTGCCCAAGAATAGTTGATTCCATGGTGCATCATCATCAAGATTTGTTTAGGGTTCTTAGACTTTTGAGGCCTAGCAGGGAACTGATGTGTTTGCCATTCCTTTTGTGTTGTTAAATCTGGACACATGAATTTCAATATCTTTCAGGATCCTTTCCAGATAATCACTAGGGAGGAATTCCCAAGGAGTATCATCTTCAATCTTTGGCCAAATCTCAGGGGGAATGGACTGATTGATTTGTGCTAGAGAAGATTTGTGCCATTCTTCTCTGGAATTCGCGAAATACTTTTGGATACTTTTCCCAATCTTTAAAAAGATCAAAGGGGAAAAGAGAGTTTTCCTTGACATGTGAGAAATGGTAATAAAGACTTAGCTCTGTGAAATATCCTTGTCTTTAGAAGATGAGAATAAGATGAAGATTTTCTACAGAAGTTCTGAGATCTTTGTGTTTTAGGCAGTAAGCTTCAAACATCTTGATCCAGTGATCAAGTGGAGTAGAACCATTCAAAGAAAATCTTTGCATAGTACCTTGATGTTGTAAAGACATTGGAACAAACTTGGAGATGTCTGAGATAACTGGTCATTTTATGCACTGGAAAACATATGCCAATTTGATATAATTCCAATAGATACCAAAGAAAGCATAATAATTCCTTGCAAAAGACATAATTTTCAGTGATGCTTCTGAAACTCTTTTCGCTGAACTGGTTGAATTAGAATAGTGTGAGAAAAGGATAATCCGAATGAAAACCTTCCCAAAACATCAATGTCATGTTCACGAATCAAGATAGACTGATATTTGAATAGGGATTCTTTTGCTCTGGCTTTGACTATTTAAGCTTGCATCAATTGCTGAAGATCTGGGGGAGAATTATGAACAAAGTTGAAAGGTTGCATCATACAGATAATGGGAACCTGTATGGCCTGAGAGGAAGGTAGTTTTGGTCTGGACATGAGGTCTAGAAGGAGATTATTTTTACCTTTGATGTGCTTTACGTCAAAGGTGAAATTAGAAAATCATTCTGCCCATCTGAGTAGTTGAGAGTGAGGGATCTGCTTCTTTTTAAAGTTGAGCATCTTTGGAAAAGCAGACATATCCATTTCAATGAGAAAGTGATGACCGAGGAGATGGAATTGGAATTTTTCAATTCACTTTTAACAGCGAGGATTTCTTTGAAAGTGGAATGGTAGTGTTTTTCTGCGTCAAAAAATGATCCACTTTTATATCCACATATTCTTCTTTTTCCATCTTTTTCTTCTAGTAAGACAGCTGCCCAAAAGTAATCACTTGCGTCCGTCTGAAGTATTCTTTTTCCGTCAGTGGGAATATGTAAAGAAGGCAATGGGGATACCTTTTCTTTAATGGCTTGAACAGCTTTTGTTTAAGCGGAAGACCAAAGAGGAGGATTTTTCTTCAACATATCTTAGAGTGGCCTGATAATAGGGGCTAAGTGATCCACAAATTCTACCATGTAATTAACAATTTCAAGAAATTGTTGAACTTCAGTTGTTGAAAGATTTTTGTCTGGGAATTTCAAAAGCTCTTGGCCAACATGAGACTGTAAAGAGTATTGACCATCTTTATGCATCCCCAAGAAATCAATTTCATTTGTCCCAATCACCATTTTCTTCTGAGAAAGCATAATGCCATATTTCTTGACAATATTGGTAAATTGGGATAACAATTGCTCATGAGAAATTTCATCCTCAGAAAAGAGTAGAATATCATCAATATAGACCAAAGCAGTGGAGAGAAGGGAATCAAATATTCTTGTCATGGCCTTCTGAAATAATGAAGGTGTCGTTTTGGGACCAAAAGGCTTAACAGTCCACTGATAATGGTGGTTTGGAATGCAAAAAGCTGTTTTGTATCGTTCTTCAGGAGCAATACCTAATTGCCAAAATCCTGCTTTAAGATCAAACTTTGAAAAGACCTTAGCTTTGGAGAGATTGGCAAACATGGTTTTTCTGTCTGGAAGAGGAAACTTCTCATCAACAATGAAGGCATTGAGAGGCTTGTAGTCAATCACTAATCTGAGTTTTCCTTTGACTTGTTCACTTCTCTTATTAACATAAAAGGCTTGACATGCCTATGGAGAAGTTGTTGGTTCAATATGTCCTTCTTGTTGTAACTGGGCAAGTTCGTTGGTAGCAAGTTGAAGATATTCAGGATTCATTCCATTGTGGCTGGCTTTTGTAGGGTTAATGTCTTCATTTTTCCTAAAAGGGAGAGTAATGAAGAAATCTGGGTTTTTCCATAAGGGGTTTGTGCATTTGGTAAGGAAATCTGTGTGAGATTCTGCTCAACAATCTTGGGTAAGGACTTCAGTGATATTTTGGTAGGGTAGCAGAGAAAAATGTACACTTGGTTGGAGGTAAGGAACATAATAGGACTTGAACCGTAAACCATCAGGTAGAGGAATAACTCGTTTTTGCCATAGCTGCCGAATAAGATCAAATCCAATGACCATATCCTTACTTGGTGAAGAAGACCCAATGAACTTGTGGTAAAGGCTTACTTCTAGAAAGAACTGAAGCTTTATTGGCTTACTGATAAGTTCAGTGGTAAAATAACTGCTGGTAGATTGAAAGACTTCTTGATGTGGCTTCCGTATTTCTCGTGGAAGAATTGGGGGATTGAGAATAGAACTAGCCGCACCTGTATCAAATAATCCAATTAATGAGATTGGCTTCTCATATTTTCCTGGGAAAATTTGCACTTTAACCATGAGAACAGATAATAGGAGAGAGAGGTTGTCAACTAGGATGCCGTAGCACTCAGAAATGCTGTCTGTTTCATCGTCAGAGTAATCTGAGGAATCTTCATCATATTCAATTGCAAAAATTGTTTCTGGAGACTGTTCATCTTACTCAAAGAAAAGAGATTTAAGATCTTCATGATCCTCTGGGTCCATTTTAGTAACAACAAAGATTTGTTGAAGGATTTTATCATTCTTCTTGCTAGGACAGTTTTTTGCAAAATACCCTTTTTTTCCACAGATAAAGCATCTGTTTCCTTTCTTTGTAGAATATTTCCCGCGAAAGAATTTGCGTCTCTTCCTTTTGAAGAAAGGCTTCTCAGATCTTTGAAATTTGGTCTTCAACCTTCTTTTGTGAATTTTCTTCCTTCTGGAACAGTCACAATCCTTCATAGAATGTTTGCATTTGATCTGTAAGGCTGGATTATTACAGGCATTCTTCAATTTACTGCTTGTGGCACTGACTTCTTTAAGAAACTCTGTCTGGATACACAGTTTCTTTAGAGTTTTCATAATCCATCCCTGAAGTTCTCCAATGGATGTTTGTTGCAGGGTTTGTCCCTGAAGTTCAAGAACTCGAAGAGTTTCTTGGCCAAGTGGAACAGAAATAGAATTCAAATAGGCTTGCTTCACATTAGCATCGTCAAACCCGCCAATAATATAGTACCTTTAAATAGCATTGCGAAAATGTCTCTCCAGATCCTTAGGTTTATAAGAACGACATTTGAGTCTGAAGAACTCTTCTTGGGCTGTGTCTCTAAGATGATCTATTTTTCCACAGAATTCAGAATGTAAAACTTCAAAGAAAGCATCAACTGTAGACAATTGCAATAATTGCCTTTGTCTATATTCACCGAGATTAATATACCAATCGCGAAGAAAACCAGTGAATCGGGTTGCAAAAGCCTGAATTACAGTAGCATGCGACATATTTGGCTTTAATAGCTCAGAATAAGCCCATGCGAGCATTTCATAAAACCTACTTTTCCATTGCGAAGGAGGAATGTCATCAAAGGTGAATTTTGTGGAGGCATTTGCTATAGAAGGATAAGACGATGAAAATGTGTCGGCATTCTGATTAGGACTTTCATCACTTTCATAAAAAATTTCCTCAACCATTGGTTCAGTGGTTCCTGTAGGCTGTTGGTGACTAGAAAGTCCAGAAGCTGATGTCTGGCCAAGGCCAGAATTTGCTGCCATAAAAAGTGGAGGGCTCTTGATCAGAGGAGTCATCAGTTGAATTATCAGAGAACTCATTAGAGGATAAAGTTTCCTTGATAATTGGGAAAGATGGAGGCTTGTGTCGTACAGTTTGTTGTAAAAATTCTGATATGGGATTTTTGGCCATCATTTGTAAGGGTTTTGGCTCAAAATGTGATTCTGTCATAGGAGCAGATACAGGTTGAGTGATAGTCGGCTTCGGTTCAGAAGTTACATGAGTGGATTAAACCGATTGGGTCTGTTTTGGCACATATCTAATTTTTGGTTTTGGAGGTCTTAGCTTCCTTTCCCATTCTTCTGGAGAAAATAAAGCTTTACCAGAGCCAAAAACAGTAAATTCGGTTGGTAAGTCAAGTGGTAAGGGCTTTATGGATGCTGAAGGGAAGTATGGTGTGGATGGTGGCACAGGTACTGCCGTTTGACGTTCCAAAGAAGGTAACTATGTTTTTAGGGAGCGAATTTCTCTTTCCTGGGAGTGAAAAGGTAATTTGTTTTCAAGCAGGGTCATGATTTCGTTATGGAGCCGTTGAATTTTCTGTCGGCAGGCTTGTATGGGGGTAAGTATGGTTTGGGTTTGTTGCTGTAAAGTGGCCTCAATCCTCTGTTGACTCTGATCAATCTTTTTGAGCAAATTGTTCTGACTCA
>CAVNYN010232578.1:0-43485 GCA_963692815.1 Nyctanthes arbor-tristis
TGTTGGGGGGGGGGTGGGGGTATGGGGATATCTGAAAAGCAATTTTTCATGAAAAATATGTGGCTGGTATTTGAGTGTTGAGTTTACTAGCTTATTTTTGTAGGAAAAGCTACAAAGAACAAGCTGCTAGCCGGTAAATAAAAATTTTTTTACTCTACATCTTTTGTTTGCTTCGAATTGTGGGTGAACCTACTTTCCCTTTTTTTTTTTTTTTTGGTGTTTTGAGAGAGAGAGAGCGCCGGGGGGTGGGGTTAGCATCATTTCTCTTTCCATATTTAGTTATACCGTGGGGAAAGATGCATCCATAGAATTATTATTCATGCTAACTTCCATGTATCATTGTAAACTAGATTTTGATCTCTCTTACCAATTTCCGGGGATGTAAAAGCATTGTTTCACAATACACAGAGCAAAACAATTCCTTGCGGATACTTATCGTCCTTTGAAGTAATTAAGGTGTATTCTCGGTATGTGTTTCTGCATAGACTATGCTGCACTTTTCATTAATTGAGCTATTATTTATTGGTTTTAGCATCATTCTTTACATGATCATTCTACAAATGCAATCCCCCCCCCCCCACAAAAAAAAAAAAAAAAGAGGAGTCTCTAGGTCTCTCCTCCAGTTCATATAACACCATTAGTTTTCTTTTGCGACAGTCAAATCCTAAACTTTTTTGCTAAGTCGTGATTCTGTTTTTACACTGATCATTATACATGGAATTTTATCTCCCTTAAATCGTGTTGCTATTCTGTATGGTACTTGACATGGAGATCGGACTTTCTTCCTCTTTCTCCCAGAGAAAGCGTAAACTCCAGCAGTTTGTTAAATGTAAGCTGGGAGCTTCCGGATTTTCTGTGCCCAACCAACAAAATGGCACAAAATTGAGTAGGGGCCAGTTGTCTCATGTCTCTTCTATTTCGTGCTTGCTCAATTCAGTTAACACTACAGAATTTTTTGAGCAGAAAATTCTTTCTGACTCTTGTAGTTCAAGCAGTTTATTGACATTTGAAGATAATTGGCGAGAAAAACGGGTGTCAAAAGAACCGTTTTTCCTGGATGACGTAGTAGATAGGAATTTTCCGACCAAAGATATATCTCAAATAGTAGATTCTGATGAATCTGTAAATATTTCAAGTTCTTTGAGTGGGGAAATCCTGACCGTTAATGATGGACCACATCTGGATCATAACAGTGCAGTTGACTCTTTGAATTCATCTACACTTCATGGGTCAAAGAGGAAGCACCTTCAGCCACCACACCGATCAATCAGGTTGCTGAATTTCATTGGTGATCATCTTGAGAGGAAAGTTATTCCAGTTGGGCCCCGGTTCCAGGCTGATGTTCCAGAGTGGAATGGTCCTGTCAGAATGTATGTTTCTTCTGAGGATTCCAGGTGGTTGGGCTCTCAAATTTGGCCAATTCAAATAGGAAATACTGAAGGCACTGTGGAAAAGGTGGGAAAAGGAAGAGAGAGCTCCTGCCAGTGTGTCTCTCCAGGATCTGTTGATTGCATTAAGCGCCACATTCTGGAGGAACGGCTACTACTGCAGTGTGATCTCGGACCTGCTTTCTTTAGTTGGAAGTTTAATGAGACGGGAGAACAAGTTTCAAAATCATGGACTTCTAAGGAGCAACAAATGTTTGAGTCATTGTTAAAATTGAAGACGCACTCAAATGGCAACTTTATGAAGCGAGCTTTGATGCGTTTACCCAAAAAAACTAGTAAGGAGATTGTACATTATTACTTCAATGTTTTTATTCCACAACACATGAGTCAGCAGAGAAGGTTGTCCCTGAAACAAGTTGACACTGATAATGAGGAGGAGGATGATTTTAATGACACGACTTTACCAAAAAGAAGTGAAGGAAGTAGTGTTTTCACCAGCAAGTCTAAAGATGTAAAGAGTCGATACTTGCGCCGTGGTTATTGACAATACTGACAAGCTTCGCAGAGGGTCCAACGAAGAGGTGTGTTATGTATTTATGCACCTTATTCCTTTATGTTTTCTCCTAGACATACCTGCTGCTTCTGTGTTTCAGAGAACGTATCTACCTCTCGGAGCCCCAAGATTTTAATCCTTCCCACAATGCCAACGCTTCTCTCTCCACTTTTCTTTTTGAACATACTTCTAGTGGCTTCCATCAGCGTTTGACCCTGAAATTGAAACCGGTAGAGATAGCGCTTTGCTGAGGAACCAATTTACCTGCTCCACATTGTTGCCCAAGCAAGTACATGCTATTTTTCTTCTTATTTTATAGTTTGGTGGCCCTGTTATAACCAATGCTTAACGAGAATTGTTTCTTATTATTCATGTCATTACTTGTTTAGAAGTTGGGTTTGAGGTCTCACTTAATTTATTTCTTGTTGCAAATTTTTTCTTTTTGCAGTAAGAGAATCTCCAATACAAAAATATCCAGATATACCATGCTTAGCCCTTGACAAATGGCAAAAGTGAAAGTGGCAGAGTTTGTCGGAACTCATGTGTCTAGCATAATCTCTCCCTGCAGAGATTGTGTCACCTTCTATCATTAGTGTAACACTCCCCCTCCAATAAATACATTTCACTATTGTTCTTTTCTTTTTTGGGGGGCAATTTTTACTCTAGGTCTCTAACTTTTCAACTTTGTATTAATTTTGTCTTTATTTTCTTTTCGAGGCCTATTAGGCCCTAATTTTTTATTTATTATTGTATTATGTCCCTGATGTCACTTTTCACTCCCAACTTTTCAATTTTCACTATTAATTCCTATTAAAATGACTATTATACACTTGACTCATTATTTTTACTTTAGACTCTCAACTTTTCATTTATTACCGCGTTATGTACCTACTAATACCTTCCGTTTCCAACGTTTTTGTTACTTTTGTTAATTCCTATTAAAATCATCATTATACCATCAATTATTTAAATAAAAATAACAAAATAAAGAACAATAAAAAATCATAACACCACCCATCTTAAGCCCATCTCACGTCAATGATGACCGCTGGATGGATTGGATTTCTAGATGTGTCACAAATCACGTAGTGGATACAGATTATGGTGTATTCGCCAAAAAAAAAAGGAAAAATACTTATTTTCTATTTACAAAAATGAAACTAAACTGTAATGCCCTAATTATATATTTTTTTGTCGTCTCTCTCTGATCATCACCTTCGTCTGTCGTGATTGATTATGCGTATCGTTATTTGATTTACAAACTGCAGATTTAGTTACAGGTGACGCAGATCAAGCCCGATCTATTCTAATTTGCCTTGCTTCCTTTCCCTGCCGTCGGAATATAACGATGCCATTTTTAGAACTCACTGGTAGAATAATGCCATTTTTGGCAGCAAAAGGAAGAGGGGAGGATTCCCTTTATAAATTTAATTTTTTGAAGTCCTAAAATGTGCCTTTCTATCCACAATTGGTATATTAGATTGGGAAGGATAACATATATTGAGGGTAAACCAAGGTAATAATCTCATAGAGAGAGAGAGTTAGAATTACAGTATTAGAGTTAGGTTGGATTTTCTATAAATCAAAATTAGTTTTTTCTTTTTTGGGCAGATGTACCCCTATCTGTATCCAGCATGTAATTTAGGGTAGATCAAGTCCGATCTGATTCGTCCCAACAATACTTAGAGTGGGTAGACTTTGTTCTACTGTTCTTTATTTTTTTTTTATTTAAGTTTTATAGTAATTTAATATGTAGTAATAGTAAAAATTAAAATGCTAGGTACGGAAAGTGTTAAAGAGGACACAATGCGACAACAAATGAAAGTTTGAGGTCTTATACGTCCAAAAAAGGGATGATGATAAAATTGTATAAAAGTTGAAAGATTGGGGAGGTATAATAGAAATAAATAATTAAGGGTATAATAGTCATCTTAATAGGATTTAATAGTGAAAATTGAAATGTTGAGGGGAAAGTGATGTTCGCAATATAATATGATATTAAACGAAAGGTTGGGAGCCCAGTATACTAAAGAAAAGAAGAATAGAGACAAAATTAATATAAGTTGAAAGGTTGGATATCTATAGTGAAAACTACCCTTTCTAAAGGAAACTATAAGCATCCGTTTGATTGCAAACATGGAATTTGTATAGAAAGAGGCAATTGAAGTCACTAGAACTTATTTTGATAGGAAATATCAATTACATGTGTTTGTAAGCATGAAATTTGCATTTTTAAATGTTTTTAGTTAAAAAAAGAGTCCATTATTTTAGAAAATGCCCTTGAAAACCAAAAACCTACACCCTTAATGAAAATATTTTTTTTCTTTCATGGAAAATAGTCACGTGATTAAAAGTTGGAAAATATTTTCTACGGGGAAAAAAGCTAATAAAACAATATAAAAGTGACAATTTGGGTGGAAAACTATTTGATTACACAAATGGCCCCTAACCTTTAGGTACACTTCGCAAATGGCCCCTAACGTACCATTTCTGTGCTGGAGGTCCTCAACGTCATTGAAAACTCCAAATTTGGCCCTTGCCCTTCAGTTCTCTTAATTTTCTCCATTAAAATCGCATGTGGCTCTTAGACCTCCAATCTTCCATTAGAATTTTAGTGTATTGACATCAAAATGGTAGGGGAACAATTATGCAATCAAACACAGCCTAATAGTAATTTATCACATGTACGCCACGAACTTTGTTACATTGAATAAATTTTTTTGTTGTAATAATATCTTTTGTCACATATGTATAGTGCACACTGTTACATGGAAGATACTCTAAGCTTTGTTTGAACAAGTTTTCATTAGGTTTTGTGGCGAAGCGGGAGGATATTGTTGAAACAAAAGAGAGAGAAGTTTAAAAAGAAAAGTCGTAAAATGAAGAAGGAAAAAAAAAAAATATATATATATATATAGATTGAAAATTTTTTAAAATGGATGATAAGAAAATAGTCTACGGTATGAAAATTTTAGTCTAGATCTAATGGGTGTCTCCAAAATGGACTCACTCGGCGTATTTTACACATGAACTTACATGTGTATTTATGGATCCATATCTAGGGACTACGGTCGTGCCGATGTGTGAATAAAACTAATAGAGTGAGGCACAACATAAGATGAGGGATCCAGATCAAAACTAGATAATGTGAAGTAAGATGTGTGATTTTACGTGTCTATCTCTCTCCCCTCATACGTATTTTTTTACATTGGAGATGCACTTACTACAGTTGAGGGATTCATCCTATAATGAAGTGTAAATAAAATCTGGCAAGAAGTGGTGATTTTCTGGTTGTCTGTTGTTGTGTAGATTATGGATTCATACAGTTATTTCTGAGGTAAAGTTTTCAATTTTTAAAGTACTAAAATCCTACCACAAGCACTCTTTAGTCTCTACTGTATCTCAAAAGAGGATAACACAGCAGGAAAAATGCATAAGATGGTTTCCATTTTTCTTGATCACAAACCGGCCGGCCAGCCAACTGATAAAAATCTACAAATACGCTTACCCAATGCTTCCAATAAGTGTCCATAATAAGAAATAAAAGCTTGCTCAATACCAGTCTCCTTGCAGAACCAAACTGATTCAATCTTCAACACGAGTCGGGGAGTGGCATTAACTCTGCCAATGCCATCAATCAAAACTCAAAAGAAACACGTACAGATAACAGTAACACAAATACATCACACAGCCAGAGAGGCCCAAGTTATGGTCATTTGGTTAGTAGGATATCATCTGTCTAAAAGGAAGGAAATATGAACTCAAACTGGGACCTGACTGTCGCTCTCCAATACAGACAGTCTGGTTTTATTTTATTCCAAAATTTTAGCCTTTGTGCCCATCAAATCATAAAAGTAGATATAAAAATGTTTAAAGCAGGCACAAAAACAGAATAAAGGCAGTGTCATGGCATATGCTAAAGTGAATAATGATTCATGGTTTCACTGCATTGAAACAAGATATGAATAACATCAAGAAGTTCACAATATCAAGGATCCAAATTTCAAATCAGCAAAACTGTATGCATCCACCATTACTAAAGACTTTAAGAGAATGGATATGAAACGTTATTAATATGATCAACATAGCATCCTGATCAAAATGCACATATAGATAATTAATCTGACCAAACATCAAGATTTCAAAGAGCATATGTGATTACACAATAGAACAACGAAATTAACCTCCAATCAAAAATCGCAAGTGATGACTCCATAGCTCAAAATGGCCGAAGGATGCTTCTAGCGATTGAATGTGAGCTGTTGGGCTTTACTTTTGCCAGTCCCCATCTCCGGCTGCTCCTCATTGGCGTCAGATAGAACCGTAGGAGTCCATTGTCGACATGATTGGGCGAATACCTTGCACTCCGGTTCCTCTCCATAACAAATTCCTCCTTATTATTCTTCTTCCCGTGCACATTTTGTTGGATGCTTGATTCCTTTGCACTCCCATATGATCCTAGAATGTGATTGGAATTTCTCCAGCTTACACTACTATTACTCCGAAATATTTTCCTGTTGAATCCTCCTCTCAGGTCACCGTTCCCCAACCCCTGCCAAGACCCCGAGAAAGACCTCTCCGTCCCATCAACTCTACTATACCTCTCATCGTCCTCGTCTTTGTTCCCACCACCACGGCGGTGTATAAAGCCCCATATTCTCCAACTCCACCTCTTAGATTTCTTCAACTCCTTGTGCTCCCCATTCCCTATTACTGAACCGCTGTCCCTGAACCCACTACCCAATTCAAATGTTTCAGAATAATCATCACCCCAGGAATTTGAATCCCTCAACTCTTTTTCCCCAAACAAGGCCTTTGTCCGGTGAAAGTAATCTGTAGTGGCAGGTAAAACATTTGCATTAGAAACCAACTTCATTTCATCAGCCTCGGCCACCACAGCAGCTGAAGTCTTCTTAACAGAACTGGACCTATCAAGACTCTTTCTTTTTGATGAAGAATCGGCATAGTACTCCCTCGTCTGGACAGACCCTCCAGGGACATCTTCATCACCATTGATACAGTTCATTGTCATTATCTCCGGCTCCTCCACCGGAATTTGCATATCAGACCGTGTTACATTCACTGCTGGGGCATCCTCCATTACAGAAACCATAGGTGCCATCCTCGGAAAACTCCTCCCAGTCAAATGCCCATCCCAAGAAGCCCGGGGGGCATCAAAAGAATACCTGGGATCCTCCAGGCTAATTCTTCCAACATCAAGAGAAAACCTTGGCTCAGTATCACAAGACCTCCTCCCAAATCCGTATTCAGCAATTTCCGACTGAGTCTCTCTGAACTGCCTAGAAATTGGTTTTTCAACAGGCAGTTTACTCAAGTTTTCACTATTGTTCTGCTTCTTCATCTTTTGTTTCCTCCACTTGTGCCATTTTTTGCTAAAAACAGATGCTGCAGCCCAAAACCCCACTCCCGAACTCTTCTTTGCCTGGGAATCCGTATCAAGATCTATATGATGCTTTATAGGCTTCGAATTATTCACATTGACCATCTCTTCTTCTACAATCTCAGCTTCCTCCACCTCTCTTTCAAGACTATGTCCAATATTTTCTAAAACGAAATCTTTAACTGGAGTAATTTCATCATCACTATAATCAGTCTCTGCAGCAGAGGCGTCTCCTATGTTTTCATTATCCTCATTCCGGGCGCCCTCAAGAACCGATTTACTGACTAGAGGAGGATCGCATTGCCTGTTGGTCGGGCCGGATTGTGGGTATTGCGTAGAGGAAGAGGGTTTATTAGTGATTTTATTCTCGTTGTTGTGTGTGAAAAAGGAGCCCAGTGGGTTCCGAACCCTGACGTCACAGGATTTTCTTTGTGGTTCAAACGAACCGGAGAACAGGCCAAAACCTTCGTTCTTGGAGGCTGAAAATGATTTTGTCCGCCGGAGTTCAGGAAAAAATGAGGTGGGTTTAGAGGGTTTTGGAGGGGGAAAGTTACCGTTGTTGGTAGCGGTAGCCTTAGAGGAGGAGGAAGAGAAAAGAGACTTAATGGCGGCGGCGGCGCCGGAGACTGACGGGCGGCGAGATGAAGAGGGAGTAACAGAGGAAGATTGATCTAAGGTGGTAAGGCGCTCGCAGAGGCAGGAAGGACAGAAACCCGTAAATTGCTCATCAGGATGGCGGTCGCAACTGAAGGAGGAGCGAGGTGGCTGAAACTGCGGCGGCGGTGGCGCGGTTGGGTCTGCAACCGTCGGATTCATAACCGTTGAAGCTGATTATGGACAAAACACCCCCAAATCATGATACTACTGCATTGCATTGCAGAGATGAATCAATGGAGCAATGTGTGTGTGTGTGTGTGTCTCTCTCTCTCTCTCACTCTTTTCTCTTTCCAAATATGTGTGAAAGGGAAGACAGAGCTCTCTCATTCATATATCTCTCTGCTTCTCTTTCTTCTCCTTCTGCATTCTCAAATCGCTTTCTCTATGCTTTTCCTTTTTCTTGTGTTGGGCTTTCTTTTTGGTTTTTCTTTCTTTTCTTTTTCCGTCTGTTTTCCACTTCCCTGTCGGGCTTCTACTTTTCCATTTTTTGTTTTCCTAATTCCAATATTTCACTGTTGAATGAATTATTTTAGGAATTTGGAGGATTTCAGTTTGGTTCGGTTGAGTTCCATTTTGTTTCATTTGGTGATTTTGCTCTTGTAACATAAAACGCACCATCTTTGATGACCTTCTCAAAATCCTAGAAGTATAGAATGGTTCCATTGGCCAAAATTGTGGACTGATACACATTATTGTATTGAGCAAGCTATTAGAATACTTGTTCAGTGACAACTGGTGGTAAAGTTTGGAAAAGAAAATATTGAAAAATAATTTTGTAAAGAGATAGATATATAGACATGTAGCAATTAATTCTCTTGAATCTCTTTCTAAAACTTCTTATAAGTTTTGTAATAAAACTTCTCATTTCATGATGCACGCGATGTATATTTCATTACATCTATACACACTACATGGGACAAAATCTCCAAGAAGCTTTTGAAAATTTTCCTTACTCTTCTGCATTCCCTTTTATAGTCAGTTATAAAAGTTAGTGTTTTTCATTACTTTTAAGTCTAAAAATGGGCATATATCACTTATCTTCACCCAAATTGAGTCATATTTTGCCATCTCTCCTTTCATTTGTAACAATCAATTAAAAAAAAAAAGCATTTGAGTGAACTAAACTAAGTTTTATATATTCTAATTCTAATACTCAATTGACACGGGGAACCAAATGAATTATTTGATTCTGATTTAACCTCGTCATTTATTTATTGCGTTACTATATCTATTTTTTGAAGAATAAGAAAAACACCCTTCTAAAAAGAGTCATGAGCTCAAATAATTTTATGGGGAGAGTAATGTTTTGGTACATCCAATCCAATCATTAATAGAAGTGCAGGAATATTTAATTTAAAAGAAAAAATAATAATAATTAATAATAGGTAACATTGGATTAAGCAGCGAGAAGTGGGCCTTGAATGCTGGCTCCGACTAGGTCTTAGTCAGCCTATTGGGCCCCTTTTATTTCGATTGTAAAACATATGGAGCCCATTTATTTATTCTCATTATTCCAATCCCATGCCATGACATATACTGCATATTTGAACTTTTCTGCTACTCAAAAATATATTACTACTACTTATTACTTCAATAAACAATAAATATATACGTGCACGACTATCTGGTGCTATAGAGGAAAATTGAAGAGGAGCTGGTGTGATTCGAACATAGAAACTCCTATTCACCACTGCGCTACTTGTTCAAACTACATTTTGGAAAATTAAATTCATTATATAGAAAAATAAATTTTTACTTAGAAAAAGGTAACTTTAAAATGTAGGTTAATAGTTTTATCAATTAATTAATGCAAAAAAAAAAAAAACCTCTTTTTGTAAATTTTTGTTAATAGTGCCCATTAATATTCTCCTCTGTCATTAAAGTGATTCTCTATTACTATCAAATAGCCTTTACTTTTTTATGGTAAGAAAAATAATACAAAAGAGAGTTTGAATTTTTGTCTTTCTATCTCAAGGGTTTGTCTCTTTATCATCTTTATTTGTTATGTTTGTTTCACGTGTTAATTGACATATAGCAAAAATTCTCTCCACTTTGATTTGTAGGTCGTACTAATTCAAACTCCTCTTTTTTTTTTTTTTTTTAATTTTCCTTAATCACTCTAAAAGTGGAAAATTTTATTTGTGAATTGAAAGCTGAACCTCTATGGTATCTCTGATCTCAAATTGTTCACTAATTTAAAATATTATGAAATAACAATTAGAAGATATCTTTAAAACAACGTCTATTGGAGTGAGATTGTCAATATATTATCAACTTTAAATTTTACAAATTTACATTATAACGAGTTGAAATCATCACGTGAGAATCAAATAAGGTTCCATGAATTTCGCTGGAGCAAGTCATTATATCAAATAATGTTGTCTTTTTATTGGGGTAATTATTGTACATAATGACAAAGACAAATATTGGTATCTTTAAAGTAATTCTTTTTGTTATAGAGTACTACTACTTTTTACTATTTAGATTGTATCATTTCAAACAAAAATGGGATTATTGTTGATTTGATCCTTTACCCCACGCAATACACATTTTGTCCCGTAAAGAACCCTACTATGCCTTCATTTTGGACCCAATTCTCAATTAATTACAACTTTAATTTCATTTGTATTATCCTAAAATACAAAGTCAATTATATATAGATGTATATTTTCGGACAAATATGCTTTAGTGGCAAAGTACAATTCTAGCTAGCTAGTCAATTTTGAACATTGTATCGAACGAGGGTAGATTGTAAAGTGACCTAATTAATTAGCTATAGACCAATTAGACTAACTTATGACTTGATTAGACATTTTTGTTTCTTAATACTGAAATTTACATGGGTTCTCCCTGAAAAAAGTTTTGTTTGCACCCACGGGGTGTTAGAATTTTTTTTTTTTCCATTTTTCTATCTCAATATTGGAGAAGCCGTTTCTATGTCCAAATGAATGTGAGCAATAGTCTATCGGTCAATTGATGAACTAATGATATATATACACACACATAATATTCTAAAAAGTACAAAACGCAGAGAAGACATTTGGTGAATGCTTTTTTCCACCTCCTTTGTCATCTTGTTGCCTTCACTCGCCTTTAACGCACTTAATTGGTGAAATTCAATTGAGCATAATTGGTGTATAATTAATCATTTTTTGAACCTTAAAACTGGACTGCTTTTTTAATTCCATCTGGCTTGCAACTCAAGATGATCATAATCTTCTACAAGCCAAGATGATCACCGAATGTACATAGGCAAATCATTGTAAGGATACACCTCCATTTAGGTTGGTTTCAGCAAATACACGCCATCCAATTAGCATGGGGATAATACAGCAATTAAAGTAACCCCATAATCTCATTATAACTTTGATCTTTCTCTAAAATCCAGAAGAAAACATAATGTAGATCGAGTGAATGAATCCCGAGAAAGAATATAGAATTTGGCACGCTGTTAAAGGCTTATTAATTAGAAGGGTGTTTTCTGGGTTCTTATAAATTAGGGTTAGTATGTGTCATCCATTGACATGCTTTGAGATTAACAATTAAGAAGAAAAGGGTTTTCTGCGGGAGTTTTTAATTAATTAATTAATGGAAATAAATCAAAGGAAAGGAACCCATAAATAATTTGCTTTTTTGTCTTTGCCTTTTTAATTAATTCTTTTGTTATATAAGTAGCTAAAGCAGCTTATATATTATGGGAGAAAGAATGGTGAAGATGCATGCATGAAAGACTACAAATTAAAAATCTGTGTTCTTTTTGATTTGGAAGTTTGTCTTTTGATGGGAGTCTCTTCTTCTGTTAAAGTGATTTCTTGCACAGAATTATCAATGGAATTAATGGCCCCAACATACCCTTTCCAGGCTGGGAAATTTCATGCAAATCAATTAGCTTTTTAAAGCCCATATTTATTTGACTCATCATCAAGCTTTTGGGAAATATTTGTCTAGAGCTAGACCGCACCACACCCACCCTTTTGCATTGTTTCAGTGCCAAGATAAGGAGCTGTTGGGCCAGAGACACAGAGGGAGAGAGCTATAATTTGACAGCTTGAATTTACCAGAAACCTCTCTTATATATATTGGTATATCAATATATATCATCCCACTTGCTTGGATAATATATAAGTCAGCACAACTGATAAATTATTATATATTATATATGAAACTTACAGATTGTGGAAATTAATGTTGTTTACTGTTAAGCGATAATTAATTTCACATCAAATAATATTATAAAATAAATAACCTATATTATATCTATCTTTTGGATTAATTACTCCCGTTAATGGGTTAATTTTTTAAGTGGAACCCAAAGCCTTTGCGTTAACTATCCCAAAAATGCTCCAAGATGACGAAGAACAAATTATTGAATGAGGCTGTTGGACTCGTCTTGCAGTTCCATACCCTTTTTCCAAAGTACGCGTCTTGTATTACAATGGTAATCAAATTTTGTGAAATCGTGCAACAAATTTATGTTAGGTCACAACTTTTGTTTCAAAAGTAGATTTTGATCAAATCATTTTCATCTACGGATTTTATATCCCAGTATCTGTTGAATATTGGTAGTTGTTCCTTTATATATATATATATATATATATATATATATATATATATCTCATTTCACCAATCCACATAACATTAAATGCTAACTTAAAACAAGTAGGCAGCATGTGTAGGTTTTTAGCTTCACTTATCATTAATTATTTCATATACTAGTATACCCGTATATTGCACGGAATGAAATAATTAGCAAAAAAATGCTTAGTAATTTGAAAAACGAAATAACATAATTTTATTACATACTACTCACTCATATACATATATTACTAATATTCATAAATATAATCGAAATGAACAATATTTTCACTTAACACAAAGTTAATTAACTTGTCATTCATAGAATAATACTATTAAGCAATAAAAATGAGAATGAAGAATTTTTATAAAATTAATTTCATATCGAGTATGGAAACAAAGAAACAATGAAAAAGAGAGGATACGAAATTTATACAACCCCAAAATTATCCTACACTCACATTCATATTCTTAGTTAATAGGGTGTGGATGATATTCACTTATCAGAATAAATAATTTTCCACATTCATTCCCCACCATATATTCTTATAAAAATTATTTTTCTCATTTCCTCATCACTATTTACTAAATATATTCTAAAAAAATTAAAGTATACAGTCTTCTATTACAAAGTCTTCAATTACAAAAGACCTAAGTGAACCAATATTATAACAAAGGATAAATTCTATATGAATTACCATTAATTATCCCTAAAATTAATTTTTAACTAATTTCCATTCTAAAAAGAATTAAAAGAATTTTTTATTTTTATTCTAAATCATTATCATCAAATATTGTTACGATTATATCTCTTCAATTTAAATTTTTATCAATATATAGGTTCCTAGAGAAAAGCAAATAATAAATTAGGTAACGTACTAAATATATAGCCATAGGTTTTATGACGTGTAGTTTATCACATTGAATCAAAGTAAAAGTTTTGAAACTGATTTAATTTTACTTTATTATTATATATCATCAATCTCACGAGCATGCACTTATAATCGAAATAAGAAAAAAGTCTCAATAACCTAATACTTGAAATTTATCTATCAACTATCATAATATTGAAGATATGGTAAATCTTTGAAGATAGCATCAAAACTAAGAGAATATATATAACAAATATTAATGGATAACAAATAGTATATTATATATAGAATAAAAAAATATATAAATTGTTGTATATTATTATAAAATAAATTAATAGTAAAATATAACTAATTGATAGGTATTACTTTTTTCTAAAGAGAATGAATAATTATTATTGTTAATATTATTATAAAATAAAAAATAAAGAAGCATATAAAAGTAGAATAGTGATTTTGGTGGGAAAACTTGTATATGACCACTATCCTACTTTAATATATAAGATATATAAGATAAGATGTTGCCATATAAACTAATGCTAACCATTTCATAACCAAAATAAAAACCAAGCGGGCTTACAAGTCATAAATGACAAATGCAACAATTGTACATTCACGGGCTCTTGAAAGCCCATTTTAAGTTTTATAGTGTCAAATTTACGTACCGCAAAAATGAGACTTTATTGGTCCAAACTTGGAAGGAGGAAGAGTGTATCCAAAATGAGGGGTTAGGCACGTTGAGAAAAATATGAGAGGTTAGATTAAGGTAACATTTAAGTACACAGACTTGAAAGATGACCTAACTTAGTTTGAATTAACTATTATTATTTATTATATTTTGAAAGTATTACATATTATTATTATTCTTATTATGGTGCGAATAGATAATTAAAATTGCCTTAACATTAGCTTGCAATACAATTCGATTTAATAAGGACGGTAAATCATAAATGGCACGGTCGAGCCAATTCAAATCGCAAATTTTGGGGTTGAAGAGCTCGACTACCTAGCTTCCACGAGCCTCTTCAAGCTGAATTATGCTTCCTTTTGAATGTAAACACTGTTACTACTCCTGTATACATTTATATATATTCGATAACATCATTTCTTTTCTAGTTTCGTTTCATGCTGAGAAGAGATTTATCATCTATCAATAGCAATTGTTTTGTTTTCGACAAAGATAAATTATTATTATTATATTTTTTTCTTTTTTTTTTAATAAAAGGAGATATAGGGGAGGGGCTTGTGTGGTTTGAATTCATGAGCTCCTACCAAGAATATGAGAATCTAACCACTGTCACACTTGTTTGTATCATGACAAAGATAAATTAATTAATAAAACAAAAATATTATTTTCTCCCCTACTAAAGTTTTATTCGTTTATTATTATTATTAACATCCTTTTTGTATTAATATATATATATATACACACACAAACATATATATATATATATATATATATATATTGGATGACGTCTATCTGGTGGACATATTATTTTGTTGATTTTTTATTTTTAGTGACTCTGAGTCCAGTCATAAAATCAATAAAATACACCAAATTAGAATAAAACCACACGACATTGAAATTATTTGCCTACTATATAGTGGGTTGCTTCTTTTAGTTGAAGATATTTAATTGGTGTTGACTGTATTAAAAATAAAAAATGAATATATATATATATATATATATAATCGACATATATATAGCTTGTGTGGAATCGCGTGATCCACTATGACAATAAATTAATTACTATTATTATTTTACAATACATTCTCTATGTTTAAGAAAAAACAGGAGTAATAAGAACCCATGGTAAAGGAGGTTCTCTCTCTTTCGGGTTCAAAATGATCAACTTGTTCTTCATTCTTTCCACGCCCTCCTTCTTCGTTCTTTTCGTCTTCATGATCATCTTCTTTTCTCTTCTTCTCCTACTCCTCCCTCTCCCTTTACATTCTTACCGTTGAAACTGACCAAATACCATTTATACAATTATACTATACTGGTAATAGCGGTATTAGTAGTAGTAATAATAATAAAGAAAGAAATCAATCTTGATGAAACCTTACATGCTGTTTATGGATATCGTAGATGCACCTTTTGGTATTCTATTTTTATTAAGTAATAATAATAACTTTGTCCCAAAATGATGGTCCAATTTTCATTTTTTGTTCATCTCAAAGTATGGTCCAGTTTTGTTTTAAAAAATGAATTGAAAGGTTATTTCTCTTATATACCTTTATTTCATGTACATAGTTATGAAAAAAAATGGAATTACTAAGGTGGAATAATTAATAAATGACAGGCTCTAATAGGAAAATGATGTAGAATCTTACTTTTTTAATATTATTAAATGAATTTTTTCTTAATCTATGTGAAAAAATGAAATATGGCTATCTTTTTGGGACGTAGCTAGTAATAAATTATGTATAATTTGAATAAATCATTTTCATGCATGTGCAAAACATAACTTTCAAAGAAAAGAAAAATGTAAAATCAATATGATTTTTACGTGCGGGAGTGTTTTAAATAGTGTGATGCATAGAAAAGCGTCTTCACATAAATATGCCTGGGTGCAACATTATGGATAAACCCGATACTTCTATACACATTTTTCAGAATCCAACGTGAGAATGGTGTTTATTTTTACTAAATTCATTTTGCATCACCTAAAAATGTAAAAACATATGAAAATGTTTTATTGAAATATTCTAAAGTCTACCAAACCCCAAATAGATTTGTGAAGTAAGGGGGAAAAAATAAAAATAAGATAACAACAAGAAGAAGTTAGAAATGTCTTTTTCATCTGATGAATTGACTGAAGCCTGAAGAGTCACGCCTACATTGAAATGTCATGCCTACCAACTTCCCCTCTGAAACCTCCATTTTCTTCTCTTTAGAAATCTATATATGTATTCGGTATTCCTTTCCTGGTTAGGCAAATGCATTAATGGTTGATTTAAGGAGCTAAACTAGGATCATGCCCACCTAAAAAATTTTAATTCTAATTTATATTGGAAACTTTCTTTGTCATCATGGCATGCGTTACACCCTCTAACCTTCATCTACAATCCACCTATCCAAATCCTCCACATTTATCGAGTTCCAATTCAGGTTCGATCGTTTTGAGAAATTCCCATTTGGGTATTCAGTCATCGGTCAAAAAGAAATGGGCAAATTTAATGTGGGCTTGTGGAGAGAATCGATGTATCAGGAATGCGTCTGGGTTAGTGAAGAATGGTTATAGAAAACAGAGGGGTTCTGCGGCGGTGAAGTGCGCGGGAGAGGGGATAGAGAGCTGTTTGTTTGTGGGGAGTAGAGGTGAAGACGGTGGATTCATGGTGGCGGAGAGGTTCAAAGTGGTGACGCTAATGGCGGGTATTATGTCTTTGTGCAATGCAGATAGAGTGGTAATGTCTGTTGCCATTGTTCCACTTGCTGCCAAACATGGGTGGAACAGTTCCTTTCTGGGCATTGTTCAGGTAATTTGAAAATTCCCAGTTGATGAATATTTCCTTACGAAATTGTTTCTGCTATCTTTGATTCGTTTTTTTGGTTCATTTGGTCTTCATATGACGCGAATGTGTGTGGGTATGGGTGTGGCCGAGTTTTGATGTATATGAAAAATGTATTCTGGACTGGG
Organism: Nyctanthes arbor-tristis; assembly: GCA_963692815.1. Classification (NCBI taxonomy): domain Eukaryota; kingdom Viridiplantae; phylum Streptophyta; class Magnoliopsida; order Lamiales; family Oleaceae; genus Nyctanthes; species Nyctanthes arbor-tristis. The sequence goes on from CAVNYN010232578.1 coordinate 17,085, forward strand.
GGTGGTTGAGAAGGGTCGACTCGTATTTAATTTTAGCCGCCACCTGCAATTGAAATCTTTACCTAACCCTAAGCATGGGGCCAAACCCAAAGTTAGTACCTTCTGAAATATGGTATGTAACCATGGAGACCGTCATCCATGGCGAAAACTTAGGTAGGAGGTTTGCACCATTCACATAGTGGGATTAAGAAGAGGCAATCTCATTGTAGAGGTCTTTTACTTCATCTAAGAAGGGGGTGGGTCCTACTATACTGTTGAGGCCCACCCTCACATCTTCACTCAATGAAGTGAGACCGACTCGGTGCATGAGGTTCTCCTTTATATGCTCGGATTAATAATATAATGGTTCAATCAATATATCTAAGACATATTTGTGGAGCTTCCTTGGAAAGGGAAGGGAGGCGAGGGCATTAGTTCACAAAGTGATGAAAATTAGGATGCCTTAGTAAAGAAACTTTATGGATGGTTGATTAATGCTAAATGTAACGTTGATTAACTTTTGTATCTTAATGCCCAAGTTTAATATATTTAGAGCTATTAGAGTAGGATACACTTTTAGGAAAATATTTTACGTGGAGTTACATTCGGCGTGTGATCTTGAAACAACAAATGAGGCAGCAATTAACAGCTCTCCTTTCATGTGTAGTGTGTGCGTGCTTTGTTCCACACTAATTCATTGTTTTCATGCTAACACCAACATGACAGAACTCTATAGCTGTCAATGAGTGTACACTATTTCACATAATCCATCACTTCATATTGATTTAACATAACAGAATAAGCTTTCAGGTTACGACGCATTATGAGAAAACAAAAATACGAGAACTTCTACACAGACTTTGTCAGAGATATTACTAAAAATTTCTTGGTGTTTAGGAATCACACACTTGATTTTGTGGCATTACATGAAGATTTTCATTAGTAGCTTCGGCTTGTAAATTAATTAATTAATAACTGAAAAGGCACTATATGTTAGACGTATCATGTCATCAGTATTTCTTGGAGGTGATGGAGTTAATTTTGAAACCTACCAAATATGCAACCGAATTTACTGAATGAACTCTTGTTCATTGAGAGTTTACACCGTGAATAATATAAGAGACGAAATACTATAGATAGTACATGAAATTCTTGATATACTTCCTGTTCTTTTATAGCTCTTCTGGATCAATTAGCTACTTATTCTTATGGTCCACCGCTATTGCTTCATGTAGTCATCTTTTCTATGGGGATATATATTTTCCTCAGTTATTGGGGGAGCCTTGGTGGACAAATATGGAGGAAAACGAGTTATCGCATGGGGTGCAGCTCTCTGGTCTTTGGCCACTCTCGTTACTCCATGGGCTGCGAATCACTCCACTGGCAGCCTACTAGCTGTCCGTGCCTTTTTTGGGCTAGCAGAAGGATCTTGCTCTACCTTCCATGAACACCCTTTTATCAAGGTAATATTTCTAAACCCTTACTTGACTGGATGTCTGCTTACTTCATTAGTTCAAGAGGAAGAAAAGAAGAGTGATTCCCTGAATCCTAACTCCTGGATCATTTGGTATATCCCATGACAGGGAAGATCGAGACTTGCTAGTTCAGTGAGATAGAGAAAGGAATGAATCCGATCTCTCATTTAAAATCCATGACAGTAATTTTACTATTGCATGTTTACCTGTTATTAGGTGGTTTCCGAGCCATAAAAGAGCTACTGCTGTTGGAATAGCTATGGCCGGTTTCCATCTTGGAAATGTTGTAGGATTAATATTAACTCCTCTGCTAATGTCATCACTTGGAATTTCTGGCCCTTTCGTTCTCTTCTCGTCTCTGGGATTGCTCTGGTTAACTACATGGTCATATCGAGTGACAAACGACCCAGAAGAAAGCAGTTTTATAAGTAAATCCGAGTTGCGTCTAATCCAAGCTGGGAAATCAGAATCTCAAGTCATCAAGAGCAAGCTTCCACCATTGCGTCTCCTCTTATCAAAATTGCCTTCGTGGGCAATTATTTTTGCTAATGTCACTAACAATTGGGTGAGGTTTCTATTCTCACTTTCCAATTAGTAAGTTTCAGCTGACATGCTATTGATTATTGTTTTATTTTAAGTATGATTATTGTTTGTGATCTTAAACACAGGGATACTTTGTTCTTCTGTCATGGATGCCTGTTTATTTTAAAACTGTGAGTAACCACTTTCCTTGTAGATTTCATTGTGGTTGGAATTCTCCATATACTATGGTCAATGGGAATGAAAGTATTGATCTTCCTGGATTCGTGCATGTTGAGACTGTTTTAGAGAACAAAATTTTGCAGTAGTCTGTTCTTCTATCCTTATCTTCTGAGGACCCAGTTTTACTTGTTTTTCTTCTTCACGGAATACAGAAAATGGAAACCTAAAAATTTCCACGTAACACTAACCAATAAATGATGATACTTTGTTACAACATTTCTATTGCTGCTAAAATCTTCACTGCTTTTGCATTAGGTGTTCCATGTAAATCTACAACAGGCAGCTTGGTTCAGTGCCCTTCCATGGGGAACAATGGCAGTCTCAGGCTACATTGCAGGGGCAGCATCTGATTACTTGATCAAATCGGGGTATTCTATAACATCAGCAAGGAAAATCATGCAGGTGACTTGTTTTGGGAATTCATCACAATATCACATTTCATAGATGAATAAAAACTCCTGGTACTTGTGAGTCAGGAGTTTCCGGTAATCAGACTCTAAGACTGGTATCAGAGTACCACATCTAAGTTTCCACAATAAAATGAAAATTTCATGTTTTAAATATGTCAGAATGGAACAGCATCAAGACTATAATGCTTTCCGAGAAAAAATAACGGTAGATAAAGAAAGGAAATGGTGGACTGCATCAAGTTGTTACTTTCTGATGAAGAAATTATTATGTTCATATTACCATGTGTATATAAACTCACTAGTCTGATACAACAGTCAATAGGTTTCATTGGACCGGGGGTGGCATTGCTCTGTTTGAACTATGCCAAAGCACCTGTAGTGGCCTCCATATTCATTACGGTTGCCCTGAGTTTGAGCTCGTTCAGTCAAGCTGGCTTTTTGTTAAATATGCAAGTAAGATTTATGTACTGAAATTTCCTTAAAAGTTGGCTGAATTGATTTTACTAAGGTATATGCATGAACAAATCAGTTTTAACTGTTTTGATCATTTGATCAGGATATTGCACCACAATATGCAGGATTTCTTCATGGTATGGTCTTAAATCCTTTCCAGAGACTGTCTTTGCTTTTGAATAGTATTTCTTGTGATTCTCTAGAAATGTGTTTATCCGTTTAACTTTTGAACCAGGGATTTCAAATTCTGCCGGGACGCTTGCAGCAATAATCAGCACTATAGGGACAGGATTCTTCGTTCAGTGGCTAGGATCATTCCAAGCATTCTTAACTCTAACGGCATGTCTCTACTTCACTGCAACCATTTTCTGGAATCTCTACGCTACTGGAGAGAGAGTATTCTAGACCGCGGTTCTAATCATGGAGTGTTCAAAGTGTATAACCTAGGTCATAGGTAATTTATTTAACTGTGAATTCGATCCGTCCATTTATTATTTAACAATAAGAGGGTCCAAAGGAGTTGAGAGAATATTTTAGGCACAAATAACAATGTATCAAGAATCAGACTAGTCACCTCGGAAGAATTGGACGATTAATCTGATCTGATAGATGAATTTCTTATACCATTTTGTTCAGTTTGATTCTTCTTTAGCTCAATAACACCTGGTTGGAAATTACAAATCTTTCCCATAACATAGGAAATTTGAACACTAATCTGTAAGTACATACATGCTCGATACAGTAGTATAGCAAATTTGGGTCTTACCGAACAAAGAAAAGAATTTTGAAGAAAATAGAAGAGGCCGACGCCAAGAGATTGGCTCAGACGGGGATTGGTTGCCCATGAAGCAGAGGACGACAAATTATAAAATTACTTTTCAGATAAGTTTCACCTCATTAAACATTAGATGGACCATATTTTCAAGATAGCCTAAGCCTAGCCTAGCAAACAATGATCACTTCCTGCTTGAATATTCTCTCCATCTCCGTCCCCGTTGTATGTTTCCTAGGTTTTTCTTTGACAAAAATAGAGGTTAATTAATTCCTTGGTGGATGTTTTCCGTTTGTTTGACAATTATTAATCTATATCTGTATATTATTAAATGCCATTGAGATTCTAAAATCAATTTCTCTCTCATTTCTGATTCCGGAATCTCATTTTTTCCTTTCTTTTTTCTCAAATCATTTGCTCGCAGTATATTTTTTTATCAAACTCCCAACTTTTTATTTTTATAGTTCTTTTTTCGAGCAATTCCCCACTTTTTATCTATAGTAACTACCCACTATCTATCTTGTTTTCCTTGCACGAGTTTTCCCTTTTTTGCCCCCAAACTCTCAATTTTTTATTTTTATAGTTCTTTTTTCAAGTAATTCCCTACTTTCTATCCATATTAACTATCACTATCTATTTTTTCTTTGCATGAATTTTCTTTTCTACAATAATTTTCTTTTTTTATTTCCTTCAAAATGTTCAACTATCCACATATTTACATTCCCGCTTAGAAATCACTGTTCTTTTTATTTTTTTAAAAATGCTCTTTGCTTACTTAGCTAATTATTATTTTTTATTTTCTTTGCTGTAGAAAGATTAGGCTTTCCCGACTTTTTGAGAACTAACAACTTTGTCATATCAACTGCAATTGTTTTCCTAATTTTGTAATGTCAAATTTTCTTTTTTTATTTTCGTCCCAAAACCATTCTAGTAACTACAAATATATCTGTACAATATTACACTTCCATACACTACTTGTGAATAAAATGTTTTTGTTGTTTTATAAGTTTTGAATAGGGTCACTATGTATATAATTCATACTCAACCGATTTGAATATTGTTTATCATATTATTTATTTCGTAATACACATTCTAATAGTTTGTTTTCTTTTTCATTTTGCGCAATGCAAATCTGATAAAAGCAATCAATCATGTCTCAAATTAATTCATGGCATGAATTTTTTCTTTTTTCCCCCTCAAACTCTCTACTTTTTATTTTTATAGTTCTTTTTTCAAGTAACTCTCTACTTTCTATATATATTAACTATCAGCTATCTATTTTTTTCTTTGCATGAATTTTCTTTTCTACAAAAATTTCCCTTTTTATTTCATTCAACATATTCAACTATCCACATATTTACATTCCCGCTTAGAAATCACTGTTCTTTTTATTTTTTTAAAAAAATGCTCTTTGCTTACTTAGCTAATTATTTTTTATTTTCTTTACTGCAGAAATATTAGGCTTTCTCGACTTTTTAAGAGCTGACATCTTTGTCATATGAACTGCAATTTTTTTCCTAATTTTGTAATGTCAAATTTTCTTTTTTTTTTATTTCGTTCCAAAACCATTCTGATAACTACAAATATATCTATACAATATTGCACTTCCATGCACTGCTTGTGAATAAGATATTTCTGTCGTTTTATAAGTTTTGAATTGAGTTACAATGTATATAATTTATACTCAATCGATTTGAATATTGTCTATCATATTTATTTTTTTTGTGATACACATTCCAATAGTTAGTTTTCTTTTTCATTTTGGGCAATGCAAATTCTGATAAAAGCAGTCAATCATGTCTCAAAGTAATTCATGGCACGAATTATTAGTCTACACAATAATGCTGATATATATATATATATATATATATATATATATCAATCCAATTAAGAGACTAATGTCAAAAAAAAATTCCAATTAGAACACAATGGATCCTGAATATTCACATTGCCTGCATGTACAGAACCCCTACATATAAAGATAGAGATGAATAGTCTTGAATTTGATCTACCGACATTTTTTTGAATAATGCAAAACTAGAAAATTCAACTCTTAACGAGAGAATAAGTTTAAATTAATTTGACATGACCTACATCAAAATAAATTTTTTAACATATATATTGAATAGAGTAGGTTCTGTATTGTATTAGAAAAAAATAATTGACCTTTTTCTATTTCATTTATGTTAGATTAACCAATATTAGATATATTTGTATAAAAAAAAGCATTGTGTATCTATGTCGTAGTTGATAAAAGATTCGGTAGAGCAGTCCTATAAGCCTACATAGTAGGAGTTCCATTAATTCGACGCCATATGTGAAATGTTCTCACACTTATATCTATATATATAGGGGAGCGTTCCATGGACTAATATCAATGACAAATAAATTTGACAAATCATCTTATCCATTCATATGTTTTAATCCAAGGGTCTAAGTTTATTTATCCAAACCGATAACAATTTAACCATTTACCGCTAAACATCCCTCAATCAACTCCTAATTTCCCACACAATCGATTGTAGGTTGGAATTTAAAATCCAACATCTCCTTTCTCTCCGCGTCGAGCATTTATTTCCTGCCATCTAGTGGACGTGTCCACCACTTTTTTTAAAAAATTTAAAATGAATTTATTGAAAATAGAAACTGGATGTGTATGCAGCATCTCCATCGCCTCACCATCTCTACCATCACTATTCCATCGCCACACCATCTCTACCATCACTACCGTGGGGGGGGGGGAGATCGACCATCGCCGATACCAACCGAGGACCTATAAATCTGTTTTCCTTTATTTGTAGCAAGGTTCTACCTTTCTTCTCAATACCAACTATCCACCAGCCACCCACTTTTTTAATGTAATTTATTGAAGTAATTAGTGAAATCTAAATTATCAATGTAGTAGAAAATTTTAGATTTTGCTAACGATTAATGAACATTCAGTTTAGTTTAGTGAATTAAATCGTAGAAATCTAAAACGGGTTTTTGTTCTACTGTTTGTGAAGAAGAAACAAATGAGCCAGCCGATGATGAATGGAAGATGACGGTCACTGAGAGAATGAAGTAGCTGGACGAGGCAGTAGGAATTGGGGTTGTGGCCTTGTGGTCGGCAATAAACGATATATATTGTATATTGGGTTGTACATAAGTTAATTTAGTTCGTTAGATGCAAGAAAATAAATGGATAAGATGATTTGTCAAATTTATTTATCATAGTTATTAGTCCACAGAACCCTCCCCATATATATATATTATATATTTGCTACTGAGATTCGGGAAACTAGGATCTCAGTTTTGGCAACATAGAATAGATTCTATTTATTTATATGCTATTATTTTTATTTTTGTCTATTTTGTAGAATAATTTATGCAATTTGTAACTCGCACAGACGGTTACAAGTCACTATCTGGTATGGATCAGTTTTTAGCCTAATCACCCACTTCTATTATTTCATTCACACTTTATAATACATCTTTGGCTACGAGCAGTTTTTCACACATTTTTTTTACTCGATTTCTGTAAAGCCAATTAAAAATAATCAAATAGCTACCAAAATTCCAAAGTCTTCAAAGGAAAGGATAAAAGAAATGGTACCTAAGGCAGAAGAAAAATGAGTTGAAAAGAACTTGCTAATGAGAAATCTCTCACAACAGCAAAAGCTTTGGCACAAAAGAAGTTTGAAGCTCAAAAGTAAATTGCCCAAGAATAGTGGTGCCTTTACCAGAAACAAGAAAATCATTTGAAGAAGAAATTATCCAAGAATTTCCCCAAGTCCATAGGTAAATGCAATTCTTTGATGTTAATATGTGTACACATAACATTAGAGTATTGGAAAGACCCGATTTCGTGATTTGTTTCCCCTTAATTACTTTTTTTTCTGGGTTAATCTGCATATGGGTTGAGGAATTTGAACAATTTGTAGTTATAAAGGCATCTCATCACTGTTGCTTTCAGCTCTAATTTTGGCTTTTTGTTAAATTCTTTATTTGTAAATGAGCGTAGTAGCTGAATGGAAAAAAATTACTGTCTCAAAAATTTTGTCTCTGTTAATATCGTCAGTAGCTATCATTGAGAAGTAATTCAGCTGAAGAAATGTAATTATATTTGATATAATTATTTTTTATTGATTAAAGAATTATTTTTTGTATAATTATTATTTTAGTGTGATATGTGTAGGGAAATTTTGTTATTTTGACGTGAAAGGAATATGAGAAATTAAAAATTTAATACTTGAATCAAACTTGAGAAAATAGAAAAATCAAAAACTTCATATTTAGTTTGATGATGAAATATATATCTGTGCAGCACATGAGAGTGCAACTAGTTATAATAAACTCCAATGATTAGAGAATACTCCATTTATTAATTCGAATCAATTATATATCGGTTGCAAACGGATGTCCGTTTGACTCTATTCCAAGATTCACAGTCACTCCCAAACACACTATAGCAAAATGTTTTCAGATCAGAATTTCTTCCGCTACAGTCTACTGTCTCTGTATCTGATAACTCCACCTACAATCATCTCCCTCCTCTTTCTCACCGCCCCTTACGGCAAGCACCACCGTCACGGCTGGGGCCCCACCATCCCGCCACCGCTGGCTTGGTTCCTCATGGAGAGCCCCACCCTCTGGCTCACTTTCCTTCTCTTCCCTCATGGCAAGAACTTCCAAAATCCACGTGCCCGGATTCTCATCTCCCCATTCGTCATCCACTACTTCCATCGCACCATCGTCTACCCGATCAGACTCTTGATTAATAACAACAGCGGCCGGAAACCTAACGTCGGTTCTTCCTCCGTGCGGATACCCGCCCCTGGCTTCCCGCTGAGCGTGGCCCTGATGGCATTTGGCTTCAACTTGTTAAACGGTTACTTGCAAGCGCGATGGGTGTCACAGTATGCCGATCAAGATGCCGACCAGTGGTTCTGGTGGCGATTTGGCGGCGGGCTAGTGGTCTTCTTGATCGGAATGTATGTGAATTTGTGGTCGGATAATAAGTTAATGGGCCTGAAGAGAGATGGTGGAGGGTACAAGATACCAAAAGGGGGCCTTTTGAGTTGGTGAGTTGTCCAAACTATTTCGGGGAGATTTTGGAGTGGTTGGGCTGGGCTTTCTTGACTTGGTCTTGGGCCGGGTTCGGGGTTTTTTGTTTATACTTGTGCCAATTTGGCGCCTAGAGCTGGGGCAACTCATAAATGGTACTTGGAAAAGTTTGGGGAGGATTATCCCAGGAAGAGGAAGGCCGTTATTCCATTTGTATACTGATTGTGCAAATTGGCAGACCGGACGAATGGGCTCTGGTTCTGCTAAGGTTAAATTCTCAGTCGAGATGGTTTATGTTTTCTATTAAGAACTTGTGCTTGTCATTTTGTTACAAAAATTATCTGCTATCGCAAATGACCGAGAGAATTCCGATTTTTGATTGCCATCACGCTGATAATCCCATGTGTTGCTTTATACGGTTTGTCAAGATATCACCGGAACACCCTAAACGAGATGACTTCTGAAATTTTGACATTTACGAGTTTCTTTAAACTTAAAATTGAGTGCTTAAAAGAGCTTTTAGAGAAAACTAGCTCAACGTACAAAGGTCAAAACGTAAAACTATCTCAAAGAGACTAAATTGAAATTGATAAAGAAAATGGGGGACTACTCAGTAATTTCTGTTTTAACAAGATCCATTTTGTTCGAGTAATGGATTCTAGCTCATAAAGGTGATGTGATCAAATATTATCATATGGAATTTGTTAGTAACAACAATTTGGAGCTAGCAGTCTTATCTCCATTGAAAAATTACTGTGCAACGATCGACTACAATTCAATACCAGCACATTTCAGCTGTTATAAAAGGAAGCACTGTGCAACAATTTGTTCTCGTACTCCAGAAGTCCTATATTGGGATACTTCATCCATTTGGCAACATTAAAAACAGGCATGTGAATTTATAGGACCCAATTTTTTGTTAAATTGGAACCCCTAAAAGCACATGTGATTTCTTAATTGGCCAGAAATACTGTATCAATCCTGAAGTACCAGAAATTTTTCTTGCATCAGATACATGTGCCACTATGTCTCTTCTTTGTTTTTCAATTGGAAAACACTGCAAGCATTGCCTGTTTACCCGTGGCGATCAATGATCATACACTCAAATAAGAAGAGAGACTCAAAATATTCCAAATTTTCAGAAACTCTCGTTAATAATTCTCTGAAATTATATAATTTATACAACTTTCTGTTTCTTGTCTGCTGAAGCAAAAGGTAAGTAACCAAAACTCCGGATCAACATGGATTGGGAACAAATATCTAAGCAACGTAACGTTTATAAGACTTAGTCCAAACAGAAAATCGAGGTGAATAAAACATATCTGGATCAGCCACCATCAGGTTTTTGCAGTTTCTGAACCTCGGGAACTCCTGAAGATGCTCGTACTCAGTACTGGAAAAAATTGCAGCTGAGTTCCATATATAGCATATGCTGGGGTACTTTCAACAAAGTAATCCTAGTCCATCATCAGTGGGTAAAAGTATCACCTGCAGGAAACAGCTCATCGGTACATCACACTAAAGAAATACATTGAGAAATGACAACTGTTATGCACTTACATTCAGACAAAGCTGCGCTTTGCTTCTGAATTAACTTCTAGCGGCAATCCATCTTGCTTCGACTGGTCATCTTCTACAATTTCTTTAACCAAACTTCCATCTGATTCTAAAGATTTGGTAACTTCAAGTATCTCAGCCTGTAGCCTCTCGTACTTCTCTTTCAGTTCAGAGGAACTTATAGCCTCGGCGACAGCGTCCTTGATGTCTGCCTCCAAAGCTTGAATCTTACTTTTTGACTCTCCATTCACTGCATTTCCCATATTTGTCACCTCCATCTTTAGCAGATCAATTTTTTCTTTCAATTCTGATGAATTGATAACATCGTCTATTAGCATCTGAGTTTCCTCATTCAACATGTCTAGTTTTGCTTTTGCTTCTAGCACTGAACGTGGATACACTTGCAAACCTAAAGATCCAAGAATAGCTTTAAATTCTGAATCTAACTCTTCTTTCAACTTCAAAAATTTCTCCTTAAGCTCCTGGTTTAAATCCCCTACTTCTGACACCCCTGATTTTGCAATTTCACCCTTTACTGTCTCAATCTTTTGTTTTAAATCAGGCCGATCCATGACTTCTTTGAATCTCTTATCAATTTCCGCTTTCAGTTGGTCTTTCTTGGTACTCTTTTCTGACATATTCAGCGCTTTGGATAATTCCTTCAACATATCAAGCTTATATTTCAGGCTGGGGTAATTAGGAGCTGTTGGAAGATTCTTGTCAAATTCATCGTTCAGCTGTTCAATCTTTTCCTTTAATGCTGATGGGAGCTGGTCTTTCAAATTTCTAGCTTTTGCAACTTCTTCACGCAACATCACAATTTTGTCTTCCAAACCCATGGCCTTTACAGATTCTTCATACTCATAGTCAATCTCTCTGTTCAATTTCTTTATCATCTCCTTGAGACCCGGCTCTTGACTGTCAGGTGATAATTTACCAGCTTTCTGGATCTGCTCTTTTAGTTTTTGAACCTCATCCCTCAACTCCACTTCTGAAGTCTTTGACACAATTACAGCTTCTTCTTTCTCTTTCATACTGAACTTCCTCTTTGGATCAACTGGAATTCCCTCTTGGAATCCACCAATTATACGGAACTTGTGAGTCCTATGTTTTAACAGTTGTTCTGTGTCCATCTCTGTAAGTTCCTGAAGAAGCCAGACATGTTTTAGGTGTCCAATAAAATGCACAATAACATGGAAAAAGTTAAAGGGGTTACTTACATTCATTGATTCAAGAATTGCAGTTTTTATCTGCTGCGAAGTCCAAAACGGATCAGCATGTGCGCCACCAAGAGGTTCCTACAAGAATGCATAAACAGGCTGTGTAATGTCGGAGGTAATTTTAATTGCAAGTTTTTGAGGCATAACCAAATCAATAAGCTATTAAATATTAAAATATTCTTCTCAGGTCACAAAATTATCAGGAATCTCAATTAACTCACTCCTGAGCTTATTTGCATGGCACACTTGAGCTTGTTTGGCAGAGATTTCCAGAAATTCATTTTTTTTTTTTTTTACCCAATCTCATCCTCAACCACACACACAAACGTAAATAAATAAATAAATAAATAAAGCATTTTTTAAAAAAATGCAATAAGTTCATTTTTTTATCACACAATCAACAAAACCATCATTTTCCCAACAAATGTCACTCCAAATCAAACTCTTACCCATTTAGGTAACAAACAATGATAAGATATTCAGGTTACTGAGTAAAGATAGAAAATGCAATGAAAAAATGGTGTAAGAATATTACAGGGATGATGCCATCAGCAATTTTTAGCTTGGTCAGTTCTGAAGCTGTTATCCTTAGCCTCTCAGCTGCCTGGAACCAGTGGGAGTACATTTGAGTTACAATAATTTAATCTCTTCTAGGAAAAATAATTAGATTAGAAATCATCTACCTACCTTTGGAGCAGCCTTCGCAGTCTTCCACAAGATTGCTGCACATGCTTCTGGGCTGTACCGTGGAAATGGGATGTGAATGAGAATAAGAAGAATAAAAGAATGCAATTACATTATTTATTTTACATGGAAAGCAAAATTTCGAGGGAAGAGGTCAAAAATTCATGATTGTGAAAACTCAGATACTACTGTGTCGAATAATACTCAGCTAGAGACAAGTGGTTTGCTCAATTAATAGTAAAATCCAGGTATTCAACCAGATCTGCCTATAAGTTTATTTTTTAATTGTCTTTCTTAGTAAGTGGGTCACATCATACGATTTATATTTAAATGGGTCTCACGAGTTCACTCAGGTTGTTCTCTTCTTTTTCTTTTCTTTCTTTTTCTCTTTTTCCTATTTGGCCTCATAGTTATAACCTATTTCATTTTACATCATGAAATGCTTAGTTTAATACAACTGACCACCATTCTTTGTCATTCGTTAATTCCTTTTGCTATTAGCATATACATGTTTTGGAAACTAGGAAGGTAAAAACAACTCAAACAATCAAGAGGATTACTGTAGATGTAGTGAAGTAGATGGTTAATCACAAAACCATGTAATAAACTGTAAAAGACACAGTACTTCTATTCTCTTTGCCGCCTGATCAAAACATCCATTCTAGTAGACAATGACACTAACATATAATAGAAGCCCAGTGTTCAAGGAGGATCAGCACCCATGAAAACCGTTAAAAGGAACCACAGATAAAAGTAGTCTCAAGATGTCTAATGTTCAAAGGGAAGATAGAGTGATGGTGCACATCATTAAAATTTGTTAAGGAAACAATGTAATGGTGAATGTTATGAGTCTGGTGCAAACTCTAAAGGACGGTGAAAACAAAATGTCAAAAAATAGGAAGTAAAACGAAATTTTTGTAAATAAAGTTGACATCCACTAGTGCAATTAAGGACTGAAGACATCCATGATAATCATCCAAGGGTTATTACCATCAGCGTACAAAACAAACACATCAAATTTTGGAGTATTAGAGTTCTAATTGCCTATGTAAAAGCACCTGGCGACATAGAAGACTGCATTTTCAAGCATCAATAGCTTGTTGGCACAACCAATAGCCAGAGCTCCACCAGAACCGCCTTCTCCCATAACAATTGAGACAATTGGTACTTTCAGACCAAACATAGTTCTCAGGTTTTGAGCTATTGCTTCCCCCTAAATACAGTAAATAAATGATTAAATTGCACAATACAGTCACTCAGTAGGACACCACCATTATTGCACACATACTTGGCCAAGTTCCTCAGACTTAAGATCAGCATATGCTCCTGGAGTGTCTATGAAAGTAATAATTGGAAATCCATGGTGATCTGCATAGTGCATCATGCGTAGAGCCTTCCGGTAACTGGTGAAAATAAAACACAGTTTAGCACTCGATAAATACATTTCCTTGTCTTAAAGCCTAATGCATTTGCTGCAAAACAGAATATTCCAGAATATCAACTGATGTATAAATACGTGTGTCAAATGGCTATTCCTAAGAACAAGGAACTAGTGGGTCCCTTTCAACAGGTAAAACTTTCATGAAGAAGCAGAGGATAAATGCATTCACTCATTTTAAAGCTCAATGCATTCTGCCTGGATGGAATTTCTCCAACATCAACAAACGTGTGAATGAATGTTTCAGATTGTTTTTGCTAAGCAACAAGGACACAGTGGGTGTTTAAAACTTCCATGTAGAAGTATAAAATGCAACAAGCAGCATGTTTCAAAATGCATACCCATGAGGAGTAGGCATTCCGAAGTTGCGCTGAATATTCTCCTTTGTATTCCGTCCCTTCTGATGGCCCATGAACATGTAACTCTTTCCATTGATTGTACCAAGACCAGTAACAATGGCAGGATCATCATATCCAGCTCTATCACCATGGAGCTCTACAAACTGGACATTTAGAAACAAAAAGGTTTGTTATGACATAGGAACATCCCTCTTCCTATCATGTATCATTTTCTACTACTAAAATAATAAATTGTTCTATACCTGAATAAAAGATGACAACTGTAAGGCAATATATAACGTAAAACTAAAAGGTGAAAGAACTACCGCCGGAAATTGAACGCTAGACAAAAGAAGCTACCATACCTTCTCAGTAATATTGAAGATATGATCAAGAAACGTCGGCCTATTGGGATGCCGCGCAATGTTCACACGTTGTATGGGAGTCAAATGTATATACAGATCTTTCAGAGCCTGTAATGAACGAATATCAAAAATAAAATTTGTCAGTCATGCTAACATGAAAAACTGAAGACACAACTTGCAATGGTATATTTTGCCTGAAAGATATAAACATTGTGTTGAAATACAAAAATTCAGCAACAGAGACATGCACTAATTGTTGTTCTCATGAAAGAAGAGTAAGACGACAATGTAGTTTGCATGTATGATTGGCCAAACCTGTTGGTATTTGTTTTCAAGTGTGATAATTTGCTCACTGAAGTCCAGACCAGTTTCGTTTGCCATTTTTTGCACCTGTAATTTGTGAAAAGAAAAAACCCATTTTCTGTATCATCAAGTTTTGATAATGGCAATAAATTTGTATCTCGAGCTAGGATTTTCGAGCCGAGATACGTCCCTGGTCGGGTAAAAAAAAAAGTTTTAATAATTAAAACAAGTCAACAAGTTTAAAGAGTTCACACCTCAACAATTTTCTGCTGCAGATCTAGAAGAGGCTTTTCGAAGTCCAAGGTCACTGGTTTTGGCTTCTCTTTCAAAGGCTTGAAATGGGACAGGTGGCTAAGGATTCCACCCTTCACATTCGGATCAGGATCCTCCGGCCATGGATACTCGTGCTTTTTCACTTTCCTAACCTTTGCAGAGATGGTAAAGTCTCTACGTTTTGCTCCTAGTTGGGCCCTTCCTAGTGTTTTTAAAGGTACGCCACAAACAGAATTACTTGAGCTCTTAAGGAGATCCGAAGCAGAGGGTTTGGAAACCAAATTTCCATTGAATGACACTGGAGACTGGGCCATTGAAGCCATTTTTCCACTTGCGCAAATGGATTCCTCTGCACTTTGTGAATCCTTTTAAGCCAATAACTGGCAATGATCTATGAGCAGTTGAATTACCTTTTAAAATAAAAGGGAAGAACTACTAAAAGAAAGATTGATAGTTAAAGAAAAATCACTAGAAATATGTAATGAATAGAGATACTGGATGTACAATGAAGCAGAATTTGATATTTAAGAAGATCGACACGAAACTTGTAAACAAACCTCTGAAGTTCGAACCAAGATAGAAATGAAAATTAAACAATCAGATTATAACGGAGTTCCATTTGAGCTCAGACAGCACCACCAATAGATAGTGAATCTATTATTGAAATTATCCACCACACATAAAATGGTAGCATTCTCAACAAACAAATAGATAGTGAATTCTATACACCAACAATGTGGCAACATCAATTAAAAAAATTCCTAGTCAAAAGTCAATCTTTTAGCTCAACTACCATACCTAAAGACTTCCGTCTAATTTTAACTAATCGATGTAAAAAGGTGGCAAATTTCACAAGTATATAGCACATTTATATTCTCGTTTCTAATTGAATCTCAACTATTAACTGGAAGCAATCACCAGAACAGAACCAACTGTCCGCATGCACAAGACTGTATTAATTTCACTTAATTAAGAAAATAAAATATTAAGGAGTGATGACCCAAAAAGAATTTAACAGTACATAATGCTCCAAAGAACCCGGAGAAAGAAATGGCTTGATTTCCAATTCGATGTAAAAGTGTTTAGCTAATTCAAACCAGAAAATGCTAGAATCACAAATCGTCCATTCAATTCAAGGTTCCAATCAACAGAACATCAGAAAATTCATGCATCCAGCATTAACTAATCCGATTCTCAAATAAAAACACACCTGCAAATCGGAGAGATTCGAATCGAAGAAATAGACCGAGAGGGATCCGAATACAAAATAGGAAGAGCTGAAAATAGTATGTGTAAGTGAATGAGAGAGATTATGAAGAAACAAGAGAGAGAAAGAGCATCGAGAAGATCGTCACAGAGAGAGTTTAGTTGGTGTTTAATGTAATACAATATATAGTGTAGATACTAAAAATTTCGATACTTCCTATGCCCAAACGCCAAACCACTTGTTTCTGGTGTTTTAATGAGCTTAAGCCAGCCGCTCCATTTTCGGTTTCGCCGTTGAAACTCCGAACACAACCAAAAAGGGGTCCGGACTTGACAAATCCTGATCCCGAATTGGGTCTCACGTGAGAGTCTAGAGCCTGCTCACGTGTCCAGGGTCGATGGATTCTATGCTTATCTTATTTAGGCTCCACATTCCATTTTCATCATTTTACTCAATTCAACATTAGTTATCTCTAATTTGACGTACAATTCATTATTTTTTGCGTGAAATTTTTGAAGCACCAATTGAACGGTCTGATTTGTTGTCTTATTTTTTAAATGAACTAATAAAAAAATAATTGATCTTTTTTTTGGGTGAGTGTCAATTGTCAAGTTCGTAAAATGTGTCTTCCTATTAACAGATAGTATTATAAAACATCATCTGAATAGTACCGTAAGAGGACTCTATTTTTGTATGTCTTGCCCACACTAATAAAGCTTTTTTTTTTTTTATTCCCTCAAAAGTAAATTTGAATGTAGTATGATTTGTGAACTGTTTATGGTGATTCTTTTTTTTTTGCATACAGTTTGATTAGTCGAATGATATGAAAGTTAACTTTCTATCTGCAAGTATTGATGAGCCAGAAGATACTTCTCCTATTTATACATTATTATTAATATATATATATATATATATTGGTAATACTCAATTATTCATTTACATGATTTTTTTTTTTCTTTTAAGTGGCTCCATAATATATAAGGTCATATCTCATGCTGCCTACATATTATTATTTAGAAAAAAAAAACTAATCCGTCTTAGACATGCAGAACACTAGAACTAAGCTAATTAAAAAGTCGGGATTACCAATGACGTCTTAGATTTTCTTCCACCCTTCGTGAAGGACCTTAAGATGATTAAAAATACTTTTGCAATATATTACTGCACTTTCAAATAATCTTTCGAACAAAATGAAAAAAATCTAATAAATGACGTGACAGGAATTTAGTTTCTCCTCTAAACAAATACTACTTTTGCAACTTTCAAAAAAAAAAAAAAAAAAAATACTACTTTCGCATATTAACGATAAATCAATAGTAAAATAATATGATAATAGGATTTTGTTTACCATATCTTGAAACCAGAACGCTCGAATTTTTCTCAAACAAAATGATAATACAATTTGAGCATATGGAAATGGAATAAGTGAATAGCAACAACTGCTTTCACTAGCAAGCAAGCATATTATTAACTGTAAAAGAATGGCCGCTGGAGATCATTTTTAACCTCCCCCACCCCCCCACCCCCAAAAAAAAAAAAAAGACAACCCCTCAACCCAAAAAAAAAAAAAAAAAAGATGGTGCCTGGCGGCTTCAATGTCTTCAGAAATGATGTTCGTGCTCTGTTGCTTCTGCTTTATGAAGACTCTAAACTTCTAACAAACTTCTTGGCCTGCAACAAGCATTGGAAACAATGAGAAAAAGGAAAACCACAAGAATGGTGGGATGGTAACTTTCAAATACTGTTAGTGAAAAAAATTGAAATTTTTGTTTTTTAAGGAAAATTACAGCAAACTCGTACCTGCTCCAGCGTTAGAAACATGATCACATTCCAAGATCCTAGCCTACCGAAGTTGGGGATAAAGCCTTTGTAGAAGGCTAATGGTCCCTGCAAATCATGTGATTCAAAAATTTTAGTGCATCTCAAAGTCATGGAAAATAGGATAAGACTTTATTCCAATTGTTCGTACAGTGCTCAGATAGGAAGCAACATTTCTTTTTCCTGTTGGCAGCCTATTGTTATCAGATATATATCAGTAAAATGCAAAAGAAGTCACTCCGGTTCATTGGAAACAATTCTAAAGTGCTGGTTTCAAGATACAGGAGCACAAAAGAAAGATGAAGGTGCTAAGAACAAGACAGACAATAGTCCATTGGAATGGTGGAAGACGATAACAATAGAAAGAAGATGATATCAATTTCAACCAAGTTGCAAAACGTAAAATAACTAACAACCAAGTTAGCTTTTAAGGTACATTGCCCCCAAAATCTCAAGGAATTTGAAACGGAGCATATCTTTTGGACATGCCAAGAACATGTATTTGCTTGGTTTGTCCATACAGGGCGGCCCCACTGCCACTACAGTTGAAAGAATCTAGAAAGGAATACAGCAAGAAGCACCAGTTTTCTAGGCTGGCTAGTGGCCACTGAGGCAAAAGCAGGTCTCAAAATGATCAGCATAATTTTTCTATAAATGATCTCTAGACAATGTCAGGAGGAGAGAATTAATTCTTGGGAAGATTTTCGCTTTATCAGCCATTTTGAATGGGATTCATTCAATATATAGTGTTGAACTTTCAGATATTCATACAAAATGTTGTAAATGGGAAACATCACAGCACGATGTAGTTCTTCCAGCACATAGAGACATTTATGGTCCCCATATTGACAATCTCCAACAATCCCAGGTGAAAACTTTCCTTCCACTTGATCTATGTTTGTCTCAATACTTAATGCTTCCCTTTCTACTGTTAACTACTTTTGAATTTCGATTGACAAAATATTATATAATTTTTTACTTTAATCAAACGTGTTTAAGAAACTACAACTACTTAAATTATACTTTAAAATTTAAATTATCCCAGAAAAAGCATCCCCAGAATTTCAGGAGTCTCTATTCCTCTTCTGGACACCCATACCCATATCCACATTGCTAACTAAAAACCTGGGGCTATTTCATCTTTGGACCACAGGAATGACAACTTGAAGCATGGGTCAAAATTAATAAGCTTGGGAAGAATATCGACTTACATCATTCTTCAAAGTCTTGACAAAACAGTCGAGGGTACTCTTATATGTGGAATCTCCCATCATCCTTGATTTGACCTGCCACAGAATATTTGAGTAAGATTTATCGTCTACAAATGAGGCCATCAAATTTCATTTCATAAGAGAAATTGAGCGGACTAGGTGTGAATCTCCATATATGGTCTCTACATTTTTTTCAAACACTCAAGAAAAAGGTTTTAGACGGACAAAAAATTTAAAGAGCTTTATAAATACAGTACCACATCAACTGGAGAACCTATGCAAACTGCAAAGAAACCAGCTCCTAAACCAGAAAAGAGATGGGTGACAACATTGTCGGTGAAGCCAGGGATTTTCAGAATTGTCTGCATGGCAGTTATGGGCATGTGACAAGATAAGATGAGGAAGAACTTAAAACATTAGAAAATAATAAAATAAGAAGGCAATGTTGCACTTCACAGTGATTTCACCTGTTTCACTTGATCATAACTAGCCAATTCAGCAGCATTTATGATAGCATTACGTGCAATGTTAGGTCCAAGCCCAGTCCACAAAGCCATAACTCCTTCCTAAGTTTCAAATAGTAACAAAGCGAGGAGAAAGAAATTAAAACGTGGATGCTCAATTCTAATGAGAAAAGGATGTATTGCAAGAAAAAATTATGAGATGCTACCTGTCTAAGGATTGTAGAATATGCATTAACAGCTCCAGAATACCGCCTTGGGACACCAGGTGGCAGTTTCCCCTCAGCTTGAAGTCGCACTTTGACAAGATCAGTAGGATTGGCCACCATAATTGCCACAGCACCTGTTGACAAAGAAGTTGCAAGCTAATATAATGAAATATCAAGTTTAAGGGAGATCAATACCACGTATCCTTAAATATTTAAGAGTGAGAAGTCTGGCATTGGATATTTCAGACCTCAACAGAACTAGGCTGATAAGTAACTTTACTTTCTAAGCATTTGATCTTAGTCTCTCAGACAACAAAAACTGAAACACCAACAAGATGGTCTCACCAGTTGTTAGTGCAGCGAGTATCTTCTTTGACAACGGCACATCCCCAACATGATCTTTGCCCACATAGAAGTTTTTAACCTGTCAAAAATGCCAAAAATCATCACTTTATAAAAGTTTAAAACCCAATGAAGCAAAAAGAAGACATGATTGGCTCACATAAATTCATGTAAAACATACAGGATCATATAATCCAATCCTTAAACCACCAAACAGGCATTGTCGATGCAATCCTGGCACAATGCCCTTCCACAATGCAGATAAGCCTTCTTCCCTTGCAATGGTGCCGACTGTACCCAACAAGCCCCGATATTTTAGCAAAGATACCCCATCCCCAGCAACAGCTTTCTTCTGCAACTGAAGCCTAACCTTGGCAGTATCCAATGGAATTGTACATATCTGCATACAGAAATTAAAATTTTATCCATTAAAACCTCTGAATTAGTTTATGGAGAAAGCAAGGCTATTACTGTATTGCGAATTGTGATAATAATTAAATTATGACAGAATGTGTCATTTTATCACACAAAAAAACAGACATACGAAGGTTTATATCAAAGATCTCACACATCAACAAAGGTTTGAGGTGAAGCAATGGCACCTCAAGAGCAAAGCTATCATTTTGCAGGGTGCTGGCTGCCAACACTACTAATGGAGCATTCCTCGGATCAATAGATATACATATCAGCCTTATAACAGAAAGTGGATTGACAAGGAAGTCCCAGAATTGTCAAAGTTACAAAGACCCGGCTATGTTATATCGGAGATCAGAACTACAACAGCTAAGGGCACTAAAATTAAACTAATCAGATGGAAATAAAATCAACATCAGTCTATAAAGCCAAACAAACATCTCAAGTCTCAAAGTAGTCAAGTAAACACAAAATTTGGGACGCACAGCCAAAAAAAAAAAAGCAGCCGATCTGAAACGAAACAAAGTCAAGAAATAGAAAATCACGGAACCTCGGCGAAGCAAGCTGCAAAAGCACTGCTAGCAAAAGTTCCGGCGAATGAAATATCCGATTTGGACTTGCCGTGATCCCCCATCGCCAAACAAGCAAAAATAATTAGAAGAATCTAAACCCAGCGTCCCTTTTGTATCTTTCGTAAGAAAACACCGCGAGGTTTTATAGAAAGAGAAGATGATAAATCCTTCGAATATGGGCTGGGCAAATGGAAAGGAGTTTGGCGAAGAAGTGAGGGAATCTCGGGAAAAGCGAAAATAAAGCAAAAACTAATTACGCAATCGAAAATTTATGCAAATGCAACTGGGTCTGAATTGTGGTTCCATTGTCATCTTGGCACCTATTCCCTTTCATTAATTCTTACATATTCCACAAGCCCTGGTCTCCACCATTATTTTCCTTTTCCAGTTTCTGCCCAAATGGTTACCTGTTATTTTCACTAAATATAAATGAACATAACCCTTTGCTTCTTCTGGGTCAGTTGCGTCGAATGGATGTTAGCTTTGTCACGTTCAATTCAAAAGGAAAATGGTTAAAAAAAGGGAAAAAAAATTAGACACGTTTGTTTGATTCTCATTATTATACACTTAAATTATAATTTTACTAGTTATTAATTTGACAGTTATTATTACAAATACATATTTCAAATATTCATCTCTATTACACATTTATTTCTCATTATAATTTCCCTATTATATATTTAAATCCATAATTTGAATCAAACAACTAGAAGTGACGATAATTCTTTTTTAGTCTTAGTGAAAGAAAATTTGTTTGCAATTAGTGATAAATAAATTTTCATATGGCAGTGGTGAGCTTTAAATTTAGGTAAATTTTCACCTTGTTTGGTCTAGTAGACTAGATATTTCAGTCACAAAAATGCTACACGTATTATTATTAGTTTTTTAATATTAATAAGTTGATTACATAACACCAACCTATAAATTCTTACATGTTAATTTAAATGCTACATGTGCCATTAATTGTATTAGGAGTTGTATAGATTTGATTTTCATTATATGTCCACGCTATAATTTTATTTATTATTGATTTAACAAAGGTCCAATTATAATGATACATTTCAAAGTTCAATTAAATTTTCACTATTCATCTCGCCTCATTTTAAATTCTCATGATAATTCATTTCAAATAATAATGATAATAAAAAAAAAGTCATCCCAATATGAGAAAGTTTTCGATAAGACAGTTATATATCTCCAGTGGTAGAATCATAACCGGTGACCCGGCCAAGTATCCGGTCTGCTTAACAATTGATTAACAATACGCAATTGAACCGAAATTGACCTGGCTGACCTAGCGGGTTTCGCAAAGAACCCGTGACCTGAAAAGCGAAGAACCGCCCGAGTTATTGCACATCAAGAAAATTTAGAACTCAATGGTCATCGTCGTAATACCAATTTTTTATCGTCGTTCTCTCGATACAGTCTCACCATCCAACAATCACAGGCCAAAAATTTCAATTCAAGGTGAATTACATCTAAAGGATATTTATTGATTTCATTTTCACTTGTGCGTAATGATATTTAATTATAAAATTATAATATAATTGACACTAATGGCAATTATTCATGTTATATTTGTCAAAAATAATTCAACGAGTTGATCAAAATTGACCCGTCGGTTCAACCACCGAGTCACCAGTTGAACTGGTGAACCAATGACTCAAGTCCTAGGCCGATTCAATGTCCGAGCTGGGTCTGATAACTATGGGTAGAATCATCTATTAAATGATTGACGACTAGATTTAATTAAATCTACTAAACTCTTTAGCAATAGTAGTAATAATAAAAATAAATAAAAAATCAATTATTAATTATTCCTCTCTCTCCCTGCGTTTAAGTCCAACGCGATATTTTCTCTCTCCTTTACCTCTAAGTCGATGAAATTCTCCATTTGCACAAATCATTTGATTTCTTTCATCTCCCCAGTAAGAAAGCAAGCTAATATTTCCTAACCTATTAAAACTTCACATTACTTTTTTTTCTTTTTTCCTTTTCTTTTCATAATAATCATTATATATATTATTGAGTTAAAAATTTTCTTCCTTTCTTTTTCCTTTTTTTCGCTAAGACACTCTTAATTTCCTATTATTCACGAGATCGGAAGAGCGTCGTGTAGTAATAATAATAATAATAATAATAACTCCTCTACAAAGATTGTTACCTAGCCAATTATAAGGATCATAAGGGTACCAATGTTTCAACATAGCCAATTAAACTATACCTCATCAGTAAATGGTTCTTTTTTTAGTTACAAGAAAGTGTAGATTGTTACCATAGTCGCAATTACTTAATAAATGCAACCATCTTAGCAGACACATTTTTTCTTATTCCATTCTAAAATTGAATTTAGTCCAACAAACTATGTTCACATATTTCATCAGACCTAATGTACTATGAAAAAAATACGCTACTCAATTCAAATCTTCTTCCCTTTTTGGGGGGGGGGCGGGGGGCAAAGGAGGAGATTGGGAGGGAAATTACTGAGGGAGGAATGGATGTGGTACAAACTCGAGTCTCCTACTAAAAATTTTGAGTAGCCAACACCAATATCACAATTTGAACCAGCAAATCTTTTCACTTTTTGTCAAGTTTTTGTTCCTTCCGACTAGAAAATTTATTTGGATAAACTAAACAGATTGCTCCAACAGCCAAATTTTTGAAGTCAAATTGTCTAGTAGAAATTTGTCTAGTGATAGATATCAAGACTTTTGCTAGCTCTACACGTCATTTGATACTTGGTGCCACGTTGTCTGACGATGTAAGAGAGAGAAAAAATGAAAATTTTTTATTTAAAAAAAAAAACCAATTAAAAAGAAAAAAATAATAACAAAGATTGAAAACGAGTTAACGCCACCAAAAAGATAACCAAAATGGACAGATGCCCAATTCCCAAATGATTAAAGGGGATTGTTCCTTTACGGATTGTGAATATTAGTAATAATATTATAACGGATTTGTATTTTCAATCTCTGCAAAAACTAGAGATTGTTTAACCTATAATTAGAAAGTCGTTCCGCAATCAAACGCTGAATAAAATTTATAAAATTAATTAATTAATGGAGTATAAAGGCTGTCGGAGCTCATGGCTCTTTTTATATATATGGTTTAACTTCAACTAAGATTATTTTATCCATATTGTCAGTCAATATTAATTAAATTATATATATATTTTTTAATATGATTAATTAAATTATATATATTTCAAATAAAATAAAATTTACTTAAACATGCAAATTTACTATTATCTCTACTGTCAATCTTGAAATACGCATTTGTAGGTAAGAATTTCAGGAAAGGAACACATAGGATTGTTGAAAAAGATCTGTTAATATTAGCTTAACATATCCTAAAAATATATAAAGGGCTTAATGGAATTAGCACTGTCCTAAAATTATATAAAGGGCTTAATGAAATTGGCACTGTGTATTGCAATTGGATGACCATTTTTTTTGAATTCCAAAAGTACCCTTGACCATCTTTTGTCTTTAATCATTTTTTCTGGGCCACAAACAATTCCACCGATAATGCGTTCGTATTGTCTTCTATCTCCCTCACTTGCAGAAAGCAAAAACCCGAATAATCTAATCTCTGCCGTAATTAGGGAATAGAGGCTCCAATTACCCAGGTATTATTTTTCATCTGGTAGAATTAGGTTTGTTTTACATCCAATTTAGTCTTTTGCTCCTCTTTTTCTTCTTGTTTTTATAAGTAAAAATTCCAAAGTGAACACACGGAATTATTAAAAAAAAAAAAGAAGAAGAAGAAGATGATGATGATCTTTTAATATTATCTTGAAACATTATTTTGATACAAGGGGGAAATATGGAAGGGATAAGTATAGTTTAAACCCAAGACATGCCACTTAGAACTTGAGTATTCAACAAATACGATACAATTCGAACTACGACTTTAACACATTATTAATCCAAGTTATTATGTAAACCAATAAGAAACTCACATGCCCCTATTACTGCATATGTACCCCTCTATTGTTGGTACAATAATATGTCAACCCACTAGTAATAACAAGAAGAAGAAAGGGGGAGTGGGAACTACTTAGGAATGACAACAGGATGGGGTAGGCCTCCCCCCCAGACCTACCCCTAATCAGTTTCAATTGGGTACATGCTGGGTACATGGCAGGGTAATTTGGGTTGGGTAGGTAAAAAAATACCCCTTATCCACTCCGTTTTCAAAAATCCAAATAAGATAAAAACATAAAAAAAATGTAAAATGCGTAAAAAAAATTTAAATAACATTAAATTCATGATGATAAGAATACACTCTAACATTTAACAAAATTATACACAATAATCAAATATTGGATCATAAAATGTTTAAACATAATATTTTTAATTACAACCAAATGATTAAATATAAAGCTCAAATCATCAAAAAACATTCAACCACACACCAAATATTAAAAGTTCAAACATTATAAGTAAACATTCATTTAAGGCTTGGGAGCAAAACTCAACTGTCACAAGTTAAAATCTTCTCTGAATTCATCCACAAAATTTTCTATTAAAAAAATAAAAAAATTACCGGGTCAACAAGACGGGCAGAGCATACCTGGGGGGGCATTATCCATCCCTCCCGATTAGGCTTTCAAGGCGAAACACTTTCGCCTCATGTCCGTCCCATTACTTAATAATACCCGACTAGTTCGGGGTGGATACCCATGGATTTCGGGTTTTGAGGTTAAAGTTACCATCCTTAGAACTACTTGTGTCAAATCTGGATACGCTACCTGAAAATAATGACAAAATTGAAAATTGTAGGCAAAGAATCATTATTTGGGCTTTTGTTTCCACTTAGCGCAGACTTGGAATGGGCTTTATCTGAATTGGATGAGCTCAATTACAAATTTGTCCAATCCGCCCGTATTTCCAAAAATCAGGGTATCACCATCATTATTATATTTTCAATAATAATAATCAAGTACAAGAAGTACCTTTTATTTTTTATTTTTTGAATATATAATGAAGTACCTTTTACTGACAGGGAGTTGGAAAAATATTTGCATCTGAAATTATTTGTAAAAATACAATATTCAATTGTAAAAGTTATCTGAACCAATTTTTATTTA
>CAVNYN010232579.1:0-15220 GCA_963692815.1 Nyctanthes arbor-tristis
GGAATTAAGTATTTCATTTTTCACCATCCCTAATGGTTAATAAAATAGCTCAACTCTTGCATACCATGTTCAATTAATTATTAGGCTGAAAGATTCCCGTTTACGATAACCTACTTAGTTCAGCAAGTATACCAAAAAACACAGTACAATGTGGAATTGTTGACTTCGACTAGTAGAGTATAATTCTATCAGGGTTAAGTGTTTCTAGGATTGCACACTTGTCAGTTGTAATCTTGGTTGTCAGAGAATGTGATTGTAACTTAGAAATTGATGTTAGAGATGCTCTATATAGTGTTATATCTCGATCTCGTGATACTTTCGATGTTGAAGACACGCCGTAGACTCACATTAAGGCAAACCTATTCAAGTCTTGCATGATTTATGTGTTTTTTCGCCATCTAACCGATTAATTTCATAATGTTGATAATTTTTTGTTCATCCTTTAAACTAACTAAGCCCTTTGGGATAGGTGTTGCCTAGGTGATCGAGATATATTTTGATACAGTAGTAAAGTTTTAGTTTAACAACAAAGAAATAACAAAATCTAATTTATATTACACTAAAATAATAAACTTTTCCCCTTTATCTATATTTCTTACTATTGGTTTGTATTGTGTTCAACATCACCCACTCTTCTTCTCTAGGCTAGTTAGGCACAAAAGGAAACTTGAAGTTGTATGCTTCTTTGGGAGGTGTGAGAGATGGGGTATGAGGGGACGCAATCTGATGCGAATCCCGTAGGTATAAAAACCACACGCGATTGGAATCCACCCAAGAAAGCTAAATCCGAAAAAGTTGGTGGAATTTATCTTGAATTCAAGAAACCAACCCAAAGTAAACTAGGGTATATTAAACCCTAACCCTCAATGAGATATGAAAGCTAACCCCCAAGATACACGACAAAACACATAGAGAGTTTCACCCTTGAATTTGGTTGTGTTATCCTAATTACTGGAACACACACAATGATAGAAATGGAGAAATTCTCTCGAAAGCTTGAAATTTTCTTTCAATCTAAATTAATCATCCAAGTTGTTCAAATGAATTACAAGGGGTCTATTTATACTACCAAGCATATTGGAGCCAAAAGGAATGGAAAAGAGATAAGAAAAAAGAAAATAAAAATTTGAATTTTGAAAATTTAACAAGCCACGCGTAGAACCAAGAAGCAGTAGGACCGCATGAGTCAGAATATTGCGACCGCAAGGTTAAACAATCTTTCGGAGTCCAAACATTGCGACCGCCATGCGGCCACACATTACAATATACTCCTTTGCTTAAATTTGCTCCTAAGGTCCCTGAACTTCCGGGTTTGCTTTAAGTTGGTCCCCATGGTTTCTTCCTTGAATAGTTTAGTCTCCAAGTCTAAATTCTTGGCATCATGAATCCCACTCCAACTTATTAGATTTCCTTTGACATTTACATTCTAGTCCCAAAACTTCGAGCAACCTCCGAAACATTCCAATTCAGTTCAAAACGGCTTCCCAAGGTTTCTAAAATGTGTAATTTGGACTTCTACTTCAAAATTTGATGAACATCAATTTTATTGGCACTAAATGTCAATACGGATGGTTCTTGATTCTCATCACAATCTAGTCAATTATTTAAATAAGTTTGCTTTATCTCAACTATCCTATGTTGCATAAACACTTCTACCCAAGTGGTAAAAATGTCACATTGATATTGGATGCCAATACTTTAACATCCATCATGTTTGTTAGTCATGCCATATTATGTCCAGTTTTTTCTATATTTTAAATTCTAGAGTTGTGCTCCATAGAACTTCTCGGGCAAGTATTTAACAAGGTATGTTATAGGTTTGTGTCCTCTTATTAAAAACGTTTATAAAAGTAAAGATATAATGTTACAAGAATAAAACTTGAAGCATTTAATTCTGTGTGTCTTGTCCAATAGGTATTAGTGTCCTACATTCTAATAGTAATAATCATGTGTCATTTTGTGTCTATCTCCATTCAGTTAGTTCTAGCTTAGTTGTTTTTGCTTTATTATGCTTGTATTCAAACACATAGCCATGGTGGATGGCTATTTTCCAAGACTGACAAGCATTCTATATCTTAATTTTTTATGTTTTGACAGTGACCCTGAATGTAATGGAAGGACAAGTACATGATATCCTTTGCTCTGGCGAATTAATTTTTCATTTTCTCTGGCGAATTAATTTTTCATTTTCTTGAAAGTTATGTAGTTTACTTGCTAGGATGTCCTAGTTCTAAGAAAACAATTCAACTTACCTCTGATGCACTTCTTCATCTGAAATTTATCATGGTTCCATAAGTGGATGTAGAATATAATAGTTGATGTTTGAATTAACTATCAAGTGATAGAAATGAAATAAAATGTGAAGAAAGGTGAGATATCGTTTCCACAGTTCTTCACTATTTTTTGTTAACGGGTCCAAACTGTTCAAAGGGAGCTCTAAGTAAGGAGAATTTTTAGGGTTTTGTTTCATGCTTATCGCTGGTCCCAAACTATCTTGAACATTCAAGAATTTTTTTAATCTATTTGCATATTTTCAAACTGGGGAGCGGTGATTATCTTATATGTGATGTGCATGGTTTATTCCAGTGAGTTGATTACTGGAAGCAAATTAAGGACCCAAATAATAGATATGTGGCCTATTGTATTCACTTAATACATATAGTGTGATGTGCAATAAGATCCTTATTTTAATTTTATTTGTTAAATACTTCAGTAGATGGTCTTTGCAAATGTATGCTATTGAAATAGATTTAATCATTAATGTTCCAGACTCTTTTGTTACTGGCTTGCATTTGAGTGATGAAACTAATATTTACTTTTTAACTTCTATAATATTCTTATTATAGGAAAAATTATGTAGCTATAGGTTTTTGTTCTTTAATCATTCATTTGGCAGGTTAGGTACCAGATCTCAAAAGAATTGGCAGAAATAGCACATGCATATATGAGCAGAAGAATTTTTCCAATCACTATGCCAATGATGTTTGAGTCATTTCAGTGCAAGACAAAGCTGCATACCCAGTAACACGTTTGTGGTGATCAAAAAGAATTAAGTCACTTCTCTTGCTATTTCC
This sequence comes from Nyctanthes arbor-tristis, assembly GCA_963692815.1. NCBI lineage: Eukaryota > Viridiplantae > Streptophyta > Magnoliopsida > Lamiales > Oleaceae > Nyctanthes > Nyctanthes arbor-tristis. The sequence continues at coordinate 3,075 of CAVNYN010232579.1, forward strand.
TTTCACGTAGAGTTTGATAGCACAAGTCTATAGGAGGTAATTCTTTTTGCTGAACATTTTGCTTTGTGCAGTGAAAATTTTCATATTGTTCTTGTATCCGGAAAAAATATTGTTGTACTCAACTAAAGTGGCAATAGTGTAGCATAGCATGACCCAGTAACTTCATGTGGTGCACTGAGAGAGAGAGAGAGAGAGAGAATTTGGGCTTCAATTTCTCTGACGTAGAAAGGTTTTATACTTTAGCAAAATGTAAAAGTTAGTTCATGAACGTGTTTGAGGTTTGCGCCTTAATCTTGCCCCGTCATAAGGCGCCCAAAATACGTGAAGTTTACATAGCAAATTTGTGAGGCTTATGCTTCGTGAGTTTGTATTAGGTTAAAGTGTTTGTACATTTGTCCTGTCTCTTTCCCATATTTTATTATTGGCATTAGCCTTTTGCTAAGTTATTAAGTACCTAGAACTAGAATGTTATTAAATGTTACTTTCTTTTGCTTCCCATTTGTTTACACCTAAGTTATGGCGAGAAGAATACATCACTATCCTGTGTTTGCCTCAAGGAAAATAAAGTGTTTGCTTGCTTGTTTTGCATTTTCATGTACTTTCTTATTTGTCTTGGCTTTTTCATAGGTTATTTAGCTTTATTTTACTTTTCATATGTTTACACAAAAAGGGATGGCAAGATGAATATACGATTGCCGGTAGAGAAACTCATAGTGACGAGGTGGATGTTGATGGTTGGAACATTGTCTAATTAGAACTAGAATTACAATTTGGAAAGGTATTATTACGTTCCCCCCCCCCCCCTCTTTCATTTTTCTTTTTATATCTATTTGTGATTCACAAGTTGAATTATACTAGTATCTAAGGGGTTTGTTCTCCATGAATAATTCAACGCAGCCCATATGTATATAGAGTGATAGCATTTTGGTCGTTAAAAGTTATGACATCTAAAATTAGGTATTCAAAAATTGCCATAAAATTCCAAACTGAAATTTTATTTTTCTAATACCCCTAATTATTTCAAGGTTTACTTCGAAATTTGAAACCAGTATGTTATCTCTCTGGTTGGATTTGTTGCGGTGGTTTGAGGTTATGTACCTATGAACAACCTATGAACATTCAAATTTGATTCTTATTTCACCCTGTCATTTGTCTAGTGACCACTCGTCATTGTCCCAATTTAGTTTCTTTGGGAATGTTGATTTTTTTATTGAGATTACTTTTGCACTGTTCTGGGTGGCCCTTTATCTTGGTTGACTAGCAAGCTTAAGGATCTAAGAGATCTTTCTATTGTGATTCCTAATGTCAAAGCTGAAAATTTTCTTTGTTGCCATCTCTTGGATGTTGATTTTATGTTCAAGATTACTTTCATGATGTCTTCAATGGGCCTTATCTTGGTTGGACTAGCAAGCTTATAAATCTAGCACGATCTTCTTCCTGTGATTGCTAATAAAAAAGCTTAATGACTCCGCTATCTTTCAGGTCGAACATGGCCTTTGATGTTTCTGCAAGGATCTTTTGATTCTCGGTTTTGACGGATACAAGACTCTTTCTACTGGCTATTAAATTTGTTCCAAAGCGTGAATTTTTTGGCTCTAAATGTTAATCAAGTAACTGCTTGTAAAAGAAAATTGAAGCGTGACAGTGATTGGGACCGGTAGAAAAGGAGAGGACTTTATACTTGAATTTGCAATCATAGGAATTGACAAATTCAAGTACGAGGTCATTCTATACATCTCTATTCAATTTGAGCAATGTATTAACGCATCAGCTTAGAGGTGCATTGTAATTAGAATCATTGTGTCATATATTAAATTGTACTCATCCATTCAAAAAGTTTGATTTCCTATTAATTCAACTTCCATAATTTCCTAAACATGGTTCATTTAGAAATTCATCAGAGTACTCAGATTTAGGAAATCTTTATCAGATTTAGGAAATCTTTATGATCTTCACATTCACAACGTTGTCAAGGATCTCAAGACAACCTGATCTCTCAACTATAGGTACTTAATTAGCGTACCTCATATGGATACTTCTCTTAGAAGTACTTCTATTTGGTTGGGTAGAAACATCATTAAATTGGAATTAATTACACTTAAACGTCAAAATCACCCACAAAAACACAAGTTTATGCATAAGAATCTGTAGATACATTGATGTATTACAGAGTTTCGACATGAGACTGATATGATGAAGAATTAAACAACATAAACAACCTTAATAAATAGATCGTCAGTTCTCAATGGAAAATGATATTTTGTCTTACCTTAATTGTATCAAAAGATGGCTATTCCATGGTTCACAGTCAGATGAAGAACAAGCAAACATCATTAGACCTGCCAAAACAGAGGGAAGATAAAAAATAACATCATTTAGACCTGCCAAAACATAGGGAAAATTAAAACACAATTGGAACGGGTTCTGTCTTCTATCATTTTCTATGCATCATAGGAATCAAAGACCAAAGAAATTTGAATCCTTCATTTCTTCTTCTTCTTTTTTTTTCTTGTTTTCCCCTTATATATGAATTTGGGAACTGTATTGGTAGATTATGAAAGACATGAATTATTAATTATTGATCTGTGAAGAAATGCCAGTTCCTCCATTTATTCAGAATTTATTCTCACATAGTTTGAAAAGAAAAGTGAGTGTATTATAATATGGAATCACCTTTAGTTGTCAGATTCCAACTGTATGAGAAACTCAGATAATAATGGTGAAAAGTGTGGGAAGACATTTCATTCAGAATTTCTGCATGAATGAATGAATATTCATCAGAACGGTTTGTTTTGGTGTTTGTGTGTTGGGGGAGGGGGGTGGATATATAGTTTTACATTAATCACGTGTGAATTTGAGAGGGATTTGAGCACATGTTAAATGTGGGCTATAGAAGATCACAAGCAAACATGCATATAATTAGGATTTGTTTGGGATTAGTGGACAATACAACTCAGAGATCCGAGGTAAAGAGATTCTATTGAGACCCACAATAAATAATAATAATATTATTAATATTGAATTTACATTTTTTTTCACGTGTTCATTGTATACTCCCCCCGAAAAGGGAAGGGGAAAAAGGAAGAAAAGAAGAGGAAAAAAAAGGAGAGGAGAGAAAGAGGGAAGGGTCCTGTTAGAGGAAAGTGCGCGTGTTAAATATGCAAATATCAAAGCATATATGGAGAACTATTCTATAATTTTTTTTTTTTGAAACATAAGAGAAATATTCTATAAGTTGGAAAATACTCTTTGTAGATAATCATTTAAGTAATCTTTTATAAAATGAGGCTAAATTCACAATCATACCACGGTGTATTGTGTAATTTATACTTAGAGCACGAATTGCAAAATGTATATTTCCAATATAATTCTTAATACGTGTAAAAAATCAAAGTGAACTATATATTTCTGACGGAGTAAGTATATACTATTAGTGTTGTGGAGCATCAATTTAGGGGACAATGTATGTATTAAACTAAATGATAATAAGCGAAATTAAAGGTATGTGACGTACTTAGTATTAACTAATCATTTGATGTCATATAGAGTAGTGTCAGTTTTAGAGAAAAGTAATAATGCGCTAGACGTATGTGGATTTCCCATGTGGCATACATCTAAGTACGTTATATGAGCGTATGACACCGTAATAGTGTCATACGTATGGCGCTTTATCATTTCTCCCAATTTAAGTGGTAACATATGCGGTATTAAATTAAATGATAATAATAGAGCTAAAACAATTTGACGTTGGGTTAATCTTTACTAGTGTTTTCTGTTATTTAAAATAGTCCAGAATTAAAGTGAAATGTAACTATCACCCTAAAATTAAAATTGCAAAAGAGAGGTTTGCTACTAGAAATTCTCCTCTCTTATAGTCAAGTAACAAAAGTGAAGAATCGGAACTAGCACAAAAGACAAGATGTATGGAAAATGATATTTGTGGGGATATTTTTATATATTACAGTGATTTTACCATTTTACCCATGTGTATTGAATGATTGAGGGAAAAATAATTTAGAGATTTAGTTTACCATATTGCATAACTTATCCACACATGTGCTCAAAGAGATGCAGCTTCAGAATAGCACGACATCCACTCAACTCTGCTGAAATTGATGTAGAAGAACCACAAAGACAAAGGACAAAAATGTCATTTTTCAATGTGCATTCGGAGAAACAGAAAGAAATTAAAAGGAAAATGAGACCACGAAGAAATATTTTGGCGCCACCACGTCACATGTAACTACCAGGAGGTTTCAATGACGTTGATCCATATCAACATCCATGATGGCCATAAAGATGAGAAAGCAAATATCACGACAAAATTACGTGACGCGTATTTATAAGTTGCTTTTAATTTACTTGTCCCTTTGTGGTCATACTCAAATGCAGCATCATAGTAACATCGAGTGGATTGAAAAGGAAAACACGAATAATAAATACATTAAAAGAAGGGTCTATAAGAAAAAAATAAATTGTTTTTAATTTTATTCTGCAACAACATTTATTTTTTACACATTGTGAAAAAAAAAAAAGAATTTAAACTATATTTATGGTATATAGAAAGTATATATTTTATTGAACAAAGAGATTTATAGAAGCTTCATTACTCATTTTCGGTCCTTATATTTTTATTTTGATTGTTGAAAGAGAAATATATGGCTTTTTTTCCTTGAAAGTAGAGAATAGATAATTAACAACTAAAACAATATATCATTCCTACATGTCACACTGCAACAGAAAAAAAATAAGAAAAAAAAATGAAAAAGAAAACACAAATGTGTTCGACCAACGATTCAATTGGACTCCTTTCCGGAAAAAAAAAATGGACGGTTCAATTGGACAATTTTGTAAGACTCTTTTATGGCTTTACCCCTCGTAATAATATGCACTTTTTCAGGTAAGAAACTCATTATCCTCTTATGTCTCTATTTCTATAACAAGAATAAGATGCAAATCACAATGTTTCCATATTCATCAGAAAATTGAAACTAAATAAAATTAATACTGTCCCCGCCCACAAAAATATTCCCCTGTTATTTTTCATATTTATTAAGAAAACATCATTAATATTATAAGAAATGTACAATTTAACAATATATTCTTAATATACCTTTTGATTTATTTAATATTTCATTATACTTCTTTTTTTGTTTTTGATTATTATTATACACTATAAATGAGTGTATATTAGAAAATTACAAAAAAATTAACTAAAGAAAGGAAAATATAATTTGAGACAGATAAAAAAGTAAAATGAGAATATGGACGAACAGAGTAATTAAATAACTCTCTTGTTAAAAAGTATCACAAGTGTGTGGAGTCTAAAATGAGAATACGGACGAACAGAGTAATTAAATAACTCTCTTGTTAAAAAGTATCACAAGTGTGTGGACTCTAACAACCAATAAAATACCGCTAGTCATGAAATCACATGTTGATGTGCAGAACAGTAATGGAGATTAATAAATAAATTTCTATAATTAATCTTGAATTTATGGGAGAATAATAAGTAAATAAAGAAGTGATAAAGCTTTTGTACGAGATAGAGACAGAGAATCTGAATGATTAATTAAGACAAGGTAGAAAGACTAAAGAGAGCAGGTCAACTGCAATTGCCAAAAAACTCATTTAAATATTTGTTTTTGGCAATCCAAAAAAATGTACAAATGCATAAAATCATAATGTTATTTTCATTCATAAACCTCAATTGCCACTCTCACCAATCGAATATTCAGACTACAGTTCAGGAAGAGAAAGCTAAGGCAAAAGATTCTCTCTCCCTGTTTGTAGTCAGAGAAATCAAATGGGATGGTTTCCATGTTCAGGAAAATCGAAGCAGGCATCCAAAAAGATGAGGAAGAAAGATGTACCGGATCAAATGCGACCCGGTTCAGGTACAGATTTTGATTGGTCTTTCTTTTTCCTTTTCAATTAGGGTTGATTGTTCTAATTTAACCATATGTTGACTTGCTGCAAATGATGAAGGTATGTGGATGACATCAGGGTTTTATCAAATTTCAAATTTTAAATTTAAAGAACTTTAAATTGGCCTGAGGAATGTACTTTGGGATTTACTTCACTTCGAGTTTGAATATAAGCTTTCAAAGGTCATGTAAAATTATAGGAAATTGAAGTAATTTGTCCATGCTTTTGGGTTTTTGGTCTATAAATTTCTTGATGATTAGAGATAACTGCTAGATAAAATGTCACGGATTGGGTGAAGAGGAGAGCTTGGCTTCGTGGAGCCTAATTGAATTACAAAGTTCAGATTTTTCGTTACAAGGATAAATTGGATGTTCATCTTTTCTTATCACTCTCTCAAGTTTACTATTTCTGATAATGGGAACTGAGAGAATCAGAGGGCTTGCCATTCTGCTTAGAGAAGAGAAAGAAGTGTGAAGCGGCCATGTTAGTTCTCCTAGATTCTGGTGAAAAAATTTACAGGCTAGCACACTGAACTCTTATATCGAGTGTGAACCACTTCAAATCTCTGTATTTGTGTTTGCTTCTGTCTTCTATTATCATGTGTTATGTCTTTATTAACGTTATCATGAGTGGAATAGAAACTAATATCCTGCACGAACCTCCTTAAACATAGAGAATTTACAGTTTCATGGGTAAGAATGTTATTCACCAGTTAAGGATAATGATAATTGAACACCTTGGTTGGAAGCTAAGATATCTAGAGGATGCAAAGGGAAACTTCACTACTGACGAGAGAATCATATGCTAGTTCCACTTCTATTCATGTAATTGCTTTCTGTGGATCAAGTATATATTATCCAAAAAAGAGTTACAATAATCTTACATTTGCCACCTGTTTCTTTTTCCTGTTTTTTTTTCCCCTTTTAAATACTTAGATAAGCTGAAGGATGTTGCTAAAGATGCAGGGCCCAATGAAATTGCAGCCAAGACTTTTACATTTTCCGAATTGGCTTCTGCTACTAGAAATTTTCGTAGGGAGTGTCTTATTGGGGAAGGAGGTTTTGGTAGAGTATATAAAGGGCGACTGGAGAGCTCCAGCCAGGTACATCAATTTCTTTGATTCATTTTCCTTTATTTATTTCAGTGGCGATGTACAGCTTTTGTCATTTTCATTTATTGATCAAGGAGCTTTTGATTTGGTCTGCTGCAGGTTGTTGCGATCAAGCAACTCGATCGCAATGGACTGCAGGGTAACCATGAATTTCTTGTTGAAGTGTTGATGTTGAGTCTACTGCACCACACTAATCTCGTTAATTTAATTGGCTACTGTGCTGATGGAGATCAGAGACTTTTGGTTTATCAGTACATGCCACTTGGGTCTTTGGAAGACCATCTTCATGGTATTTAATGTATTTGGTTTCAACCAAAGAACATGTTTGGCTAAGTTATGGGAAAAGTTGCTATTCTTGTTCCTGGAAATGTTGGATTGGCTACTTTCCCTAATTTCAGCAGAAAAAGGTTTTCTACTTGGAAGTACAACTTACCTTGCTACCAAAATAAGCAGCTTATTTTTCCACTCTAACCTATAAAAGGCTATATACTTACGAGTAAACCTTTAGCTTAGCCAAACATTGTCTCAGTCATTTTGCTACATTGGAATTGCTTGAGATACATAACTTATAAAAGCTTGTATTCAGATCCTGCACCTGGTAAGAAGATACTTGACTGGAACACGAGAATGAAAATTGCTGCGGGAGCAGCAAAAGGGTTAGAATATTTACATGACAGAGCGAGCCCTCCAGTTATTTACCGTGACTTAAAATGTTCGAATATTTTGCTCGGTGAGGACTATCATCCAAAGTTATCTGATTTTGGGTTGGCGAAACTCGGGCCTGTTGGTGATAATACTCATGTATCCACAAGGGTTATGGGTACCTATGGGTATTGTGCACCAGAATACGCAAGGACCGGACAGCTGACTCTGAAATCAGACGTATATAGTTTTGGGGTTGTTCTTCTTGAGATTATTTCTGGCAAGAAAGCCATTGACAATTCAAAAACTGGTGGAGAACAGAACCTGGTAGCTTGGGTGTGATTGCTTTTCCCTCATCATATTTTCCATTTTTCATAGTGGCTAAAATTTTTTGAATTCTTTTGTCAAATTGCTTTGGGATATTCTTTTTGTTTTATATGCTGCCAAGGTTTGTTAGTAAACAATAGAATGTTACCGGAAGTGTTTAATGTGTTGTATGAAACCTTGATAAGTTAATATGGTTCAGCTATTAAATGAGGTGACAAGACAATGAAAATATCTAGTCATGAATTTGATTGCCTTCACAAGAACATCTCCACTGCATGGTTCTTTTATTTTTCAGAAATCTAATGTGGTTATTGGCCTACCCCAGGCAAGGCCATTGTTCAAGGATAGGAGGAAATACTGGCAGATAGCGGATCCACTGCTCCAAGGTCAGTATCCGGGAAGGGGCCTATTCCAAGCTCTGTCCGTTGCAGCAATGTGCGTTCAGGAGCAACCTAACATGCGACCAGCGATTGCCGATGTTGTCACAGCTCTGACTTACCTCGCCTCCCAGAAATATGACCCTGAAAAGCAGCCTGTCCAGGATTCACGCTGGGCACCTTCTACTCCTCCTAGAACAAAACGAGACAGTGACAAGAGACAAAGTGGCGGTACTGGATTTGACAGAGAGCGTACCAAAAGATAAGGTCACGAACTCACAATGAGGTAAAGGTACCGAGTACCGACCAAAGCCTTCAAAAATTACGAGTCATTGCTAGTTGGACTATATATGCTATGGACATATTAAGCTCGATGGTTGTTGAAATGCTCAATTTCTCGACCTACCATATGTGTTGTGGAAAACAAAATTATCTTGAATTAAGAAGTATTAGGCTATTTGTTCAGTGCGGGGGCTTGTCAATAGCACAAAATTATCTTGAATTAAGAAAGTACTAGGCTATTTGTTCAGTGTTGGGGTTTGTCAATAGCCACATGATATTTCCATGTTCTTCTCGTGTATAGCTTGGGCTACTTTATTCCTGGTTTTGTACAGTTGCAGCATGTACTGGCTGTTCAATATCATCTTTCATTAATTATTATATATTTGATTTTCATAGGTATAATAATCATGGGATTTGATAAAACTTATAATCACTCATGAACTGAAAGATGTTCTAACTTATGCATGGATTCTCTTTGATGTGTGCTCAGACATTTTTCGTCCAGGTTTACGTGCAGGTATAATATCTGGTCCTTTTGTTACACAACAGCAGAATTGGAACTAGAATGTACAACATTACTTGAGCATCTATGGTGCAACAATGTCATCATTACATAGTGGCCAAAGACATTGACATTGCACTAAAAAACGTCCCCAATACGTGTTAAGATTTTCAGAAAAAATAAACAGAAATTAATGTAGTGATTGGTTATTGTTGGAAAAAGAATCTAGTATTCCAGGAGTACTCTTAAGTAGGGTAGTCATGGCCAATCAACAACCCATACGTGTATCTTGGTCTCCTTTTTTTTTCTACAAGTTGGGACCCTTCTAACTTATATGTAGGTTTTTAATTTGATTCCAGGCCTGGAGTACCTGAATTTTTTGGTAATGGTTGACATTGTCAAGGATAATGTCAAGAATTTAAAGTGCCATATTACATATTTTTTACTATTTGTCAAAAGATATTCTTTTGGCATTGTTGTATTAGAAATGCTACAAGAAGATTACGTAAATAAATTTGACAGCATAAATCCTACCGGTACTTTGAAAAAGTTGATGGATTTGATAATCAGAAAACAATATGTTTATTCGACTGTATAATAAATTGGCTGAGAACAGTTCCCCGAGCAACAAAAGCCCTTAAAGCCAAATCTATTAGCTAATAATAGTGGGGAAAGAAACGAGACAAAACGAAGGAAAACACAAGCTATTGCCATTCTGAATGCATCTTGTGGCAGAGTACACCTTATTGCTTATTACATATACATACAAATCAGTCTAGAACAACCATCAATACAGCAAACATTGCTAGAGACATAAAATGCCTGGCTTTCAGCAGCTCTATCAACATCCCAGCTTAAGTTTGGCCCTGAAAACAAGAGAAAAAGAATGTTATACAACCTAATTTTCAGGCAAACAGAAAGCCAGTAAAGTAGTTAAATCGATGGGGAAGAGAAACTACCAAAAAGCGGCTTTTGTACAGCTGGACAACATGCTTGGGATCACCCTTTGTTACCTTATATGCATCAAGCTTGTTCAGCTCCTGCATGAGAATTTGCAAGTATAAGAATCTTTTTCTCAAGATTACTCCACATAGGAGTAAAAGAGAAAGGCATACCGATAAGACTGGCAAGAACAAATCATTTTTTGCTTTCTCAGGCCATAAATGAAGAAAATCAAAGGGAAAAGAGGCAATTTTAAATGTCTAACTGAGGAGAACTATGCATCTTGGAAGCGTAACAGACTCATATTTTCATTTCAAATTCAACTAGGTTCTGTCACAGTTACAGATATACAAACCCAATTAACTCCACTCCTCAAAATAACAAGCTAAAGCTTTTTCAGCAAAGCAAAGAAGAAAAAATGCAAAGGAGAATACATTTTACTATTCATACCTCGGTCCATGTTGCTAGTTTGGGCCTGCCTGATGTAATATCATACTTCCACACTTCCTGTAAAAAAATTTGAAACCTTTCCACGAAAGGAGCATAGGCAGCATCCACCTGAACAAAACAAGGTTTAAAATAAACCTCTTCCGATCTAAAGAATATCTTATACATACACTAGAATCTGCTGCTTCATTAAAGCAGGACCTAAAATATGATCTTATCTAGACTAGATGGTTTTAACTCTTAAGAGTGCATACACATTTTCCCCAAGCTGAGGAAAGAAGAGAGGCACCCAGGCGAAGAAGGCTGGCTCACTTACCAGACTGAACCGGCCTAGGAAAAATGGGCCATCATCAAATTTCTGGAGAGCTGTTTCCAGATAATCAAATGCAGGGCCTGAAGCAATGATGGACGGATAAGTCCAGGAATATCGCCAGGTAATACTGAGAAAAGAAGTGGATTTTGAGAAAAGTATATTAGCTCACCAGCTTCTTTTACTATGTCTCCTTTGAAGGATGTGATAACAGTTTTTGCGAACGTGTCAGTGTAGGATAGCAGCTCTTCAGCGAACTTCTGTTTGGTAGGATCCTGTAAAAATCTAATATTATGTCTCGTTTCCATTATTATTTTGAAAGAGGCATGGAGAAGGGAATGAAAGAAGTAGAAAATCTTATCCAGAGTGCGTCAAGCTGGCATCTTACATTAGGAAACAAAGACGGTCCTTCAAAGTTACTGTCCACGTATTTAATCAAATCCAAGCTCTCTCCAATGACTTTTCCGTTGTGCTCCAGCGATGGCACCTGCATAACAAAATTATGATACATTAGCAGGATTGAGTGATTTATTGACCATGTAATACATCAATTGCTGTAGGAACATATTTCAAATTGTTTCAATCAAAACAAACGCAAGACATGAAGCACCTGGAACATCAAAAAATACTTGCCTTATTTTCAGGGTATACTTTCTCCTTATACCAGGCGGGTCTATTTTGGAGATCAATGGGAACCAATTTGATCTTGTCATGCAAACCCTGTGCATCAGAATATTATAAAGAAACATATCAGTCAACATTCAGTACCGCCTGAAGCAGAGTAGAAAAATGTTTGTTGACTATAAGATTGGGCAAAACCGAAGATGAAATGAACAATTATATTGATCATTCCTCATTTTTCCATTTATTTCACAAGTTTAAACTTGAATCCATAAGGCGGTCTAAAAATCAAACAGATTCCAAGCACATCATAAGTTCTAACTCTTCAAATATTTTACAAGTTGCAGAGTATTATAAGAAGATAGTATCTAGTATCAAAAATAGAGATCGATGTTATACTACCAAATGATCAATGAAAAAATAAAAACAGTCAAAGACGAGTTGATTACAGACCTTATAATTCCTGACAATCCATACACGCTGGGCAAATGGGCACTGGTAATTGATATACAGCCTTCAAAAACAAAATCGCACATATAAAATTATTAGACAAATATACATTAAAAATCAAACCTCGCTACAAAAAAAAAAAAAAAAAAAAAAAAATTACAACAAGCAACAGAATCAAAAAACCAAAAGGGTTTTTTTTTTTTTTTT